>JANRGW010026237.1:29234-41128 GCA_024733675.1 Psilopsiagon aymara | reverse complement strand
CCCACCTGAAGGCACACAACGGAGGCTGTTTCAGCGAGGGCCGACAGCAAGGAACACGCCAGGATCTGAGGCAGTAACACCACCAGGGTGCGAAGCTTCCCGCCCATTGTCTGCCGGGCCCCCGGAGCCCGCGCCGCACACCTGCGGCCGCCGGCCCGCCCCGCCTTCCAGCGGGCGCTCCCCTCCTCAGAGCCGCCCGGCACCTCCCGCCTCAAACCGGCAGCACTGGGGGCAGGCGGCACCACGCCCAGGCCGTGTTCCCCGAAGGACGAGGTCTCCTGGTCAGCCGCAGGCCGCTCGGTGCCCTCACGGCTCCCAGTCCGGTGGCTCAACGCCGGACACCGCCAGCATGCAGCTGCCTGTGGGGCGCCCCACGCCCGCTGCCCGCCGCGGTACCCACCCCGCCGCGCCTACCTGCGAGCCGCGCACACGCACAGGGCCAGCATGGGGAGGAGGCGCCGCGAGGGAAGGAGGAGGAAGGAAAGCCCGTTCCCTCCCTCAGCCGCCCCGCCCTCTGGCCGCCCGCGAGCACAGGCGTCCGCCCTGCACCGGCGACCTGCGTATCCGCTTCCGCCCCCTCCTTACGCCCTCCGCGCCGCTACTGAGGGCCCGCAGGCGCCTCCCACGTCCGTTGCCTTCTTCCCGCCCTCGTGCCGCTTGTCTCTCCCACCCTGCCGCGGTGTGGACAGGGACGGGGACAGCGCTCTGCGTTTCGCTCGGTAAGGGCATGCCTTTTCTCTGTGGTGGGCGCAACTCAGTGGGGTTGGGGAGGCTGCGCGCCGCCTTCCCTTAGAGCTCCTCATCGCCGGAGCCCGAGGGTGGTGGGGCGGATCGGGCCCGAGGCGGCGAGAGGGCTGGGCCAGTGTGCCCGCTGTGCTGGGGTGGGCGTCTGTGGGGTGGCTTCTGCGGTGGAGTAGACCAGTTCTCTAGGCGTGAGCGAGCGGCCCTGGGGCTGCGGCAGGACGAGGAGGTGGACGAGGGCGTGCTTGGGGACGGGCGTCAAGGCCCCGCGGCGGGACCCTGTGCCGACCTCCGGTGGGCAAGCGGCTGCTTGCGGGGACCCCAAATACGGTGGCGCCGCGGCTGTGCACCCCGGCATCGCCCCTCCGGCGAGGAGCCGCATTCCCCTGGTGCCCGGCGGCGGCTGCGGGGCGTGGGTCTGCTGGCACAGCGGGGGCTGTCGGGAGCAGATAATGTCGTGAGGGTTGGCCTTGGTCTTGCTGTTCATTTAGCGCTCTGGTTTAGCCGGCTTCCCCGGCGACAGGGCAAAGATAGGACTTGTGATTCGAAATGATTTAAGGAAAAATAACTTGGAAAGTTGGAACTAAAATTGTCCTCAGAGTTACGTAACTCCCAGCTGATGCTGAATGTAAATGGGGCTGAGCCGGTGCTGTCAGTGATCACAAGTGTGCCCGAGGTTACAGTGTTCCAGTTTTTGTCCAAAGTGAGCGTAAGCCATTCAACAGCACCATGTCAGAGAATAGAATACCTTTTATTAAAGTGTGTTTCTGTATCTCATCATATTTATGAATGTGATTTTGATTTTGGCATGTACTCCAGCTTCCAAGTAGGTATGTCTCAGGAATAAAACCCAAATGAAAAGAAAATATAAAAAATTAAGATGCTAAATTATTATAGCCTCAGTGAACTCTTGTGCAGGAATGGATCTGTGGAAGTCTGTGCTCTTTTGCTGATAATTAGGCTTCACGATTGTAGGAGTTCTCCCTGATCTGTACAGTTTAACCACTTGTTTCAAGGCATCAGTTTATTGGGCTTTCTGGTGGAGGATAAGTTTTGGTGTGTTATGTGTACTTCTTACTGAGGTCAGTGGGATGTTGGAATGCTCTAGAAATTCGTTTTCCTGAAATGAGAGATCCTGTTGTTTTTAAGACATAGGAGGAACTCAACAATTTCAAAATGGCATCAGTCAAACGCCTTGTCTACGCCGTCATCCATTTCCTGAAAGAGCAGAGTCAGATGGATACTTTCACTCCAGATGAACAAGAAAGCTTGGAAGGTAAGTGACAAAGGTGCTAACATTATATTTATATATGTTTATATATATTTGTATATATTTACATATTTTTATATATATATAAAATATCAATCCATGTGTTAAATTGCTCAATGTGCATTATTATGGAAAGTAGCTGGAGGGGCCTAACTGAAACTGCTACCAAATATTCTCTGTGAATAAGGTCATAATCTTAATGTATCTGAGATTATTAATGTACCTCTTGTTTTAGACATTTTCTGAAGTAACCAAAATTCATGCTGCCTTAATTTTGAGCAACAGATACTTTGAATCGCATCAAGTTAAGCAGTGCTGTAATGCAGACTATGGTAATGGTATGCATATGTGTCCCACAATTTTTGCCTGCTGATTCTTTTTACTTTAATGCTTGGTTTCTTTCTGCAGTTTATGTCAGATAGTAGCTGTGCTGGCCACAGAGGAAGTAAAATAATTTCTGTATATTGGGCTTGGTATATAGGAAGATTCATGTTTCATACTTCCAAGAATTCCGTGTAATTTATGAGGGAAGGTTAATAGATCCTAAGAATATGGAAAATCACATATGCTTTGCATTTTCTTTTCACTTGAGTACACAGTAGTGAGTATTTTCAGTATAGTATAGCTTTTGTTATACCTCCAAGTAGACATAGCTACAGAAAGATGGACTTAAGTGTGTATTCCTGACAGATACTCATTAAGTCTTTGTAACTTCATAGTATCTGTCTTTATTCTTCATATTGCTCTTATCCCTTTCTCGTAGTTCTTGTAGACT
This sequence comes from Psilopsiagon aymara, assembly GCA_024733675.1. Taxonomy (NCBI): domain Eukaryota; kingdom Metazoa; phylum Chordata; class Aves; order Psittaciformes; family Psittacidae; genus Psilopsiagon; species Psilopsiagon aymara. Next base: position 38,342 of record JANRGW010026237.1, on the reverse strand, counting down.
TCATGGCAGGTGGTGTTACAACATGGAATTAAGCAAGAGAAGAACAGAAAGTCTTCATTCTCCAATGAGCTTTTCAGAGCATCTTTTTAAAAGACCTCTGCACTATTTCAGTCTTTGGTTGTGTCACTCCACCAGAGGAGGAATTTGGATATAAGAGAGGGAAGTCTGGGAGCAGTAAATGCAGTAAAAACCATACAAGCAGTTGATCACAGAGTTACATGAAATATGAGGTGCGGAGCATGGATTTTCCTGAGGTGCAAAGCGAGTCCTGCCTCTTAAAGGAATAAACTTAAAAAGATAAACCTGGATTGTGCTTCCTTCCAGTGTCTATTTGTTTTGCAGTAGTTGTTCACTAGTGTAAGCAAGTAAAACATTTATATCATAGTATTCAAATGATACTCTCAAAAGAAGATTCGGTTTTGTGTCAGAATTTGGAGCATTTGTAAACTTGAAAAGTGGTAATTATGTGTAAATTTCACCTGTATCAGGTTATGTTCAACTGATGAAAGAAAGCAGTGCTTTTGGAAATCATATAATGAGAGATGCAGAGAATTCATTTTGATTTTATAATAAAACTGGCAAACATTGGGTTAGGACTGAAAACTTACCTGATAACATCTTAGAGCAGCCTTAGCCAGAGTCTATACAAAGAAATCAATTTTAAGATCCTGTTTTCTGAGCAAAAAAATATTATAAAACCTCAGTTGTGCTCAAATGCTGATATAAAACTTACCATTTTAATACAGACATCAAGTCCTAATTTTAGAGCTGTACCCTGCCAAAAGCATGGTACCATATGCTATGTGTTAGAGGATCGGAGGTGGGCATTCTGAATAATTGACTCAGTTGTGCAAAATATCTCTAGTGCCTGTGGAGTAGCAGTAGCCCTAGTCCCACTCATTGAAATGTTTAATGTTAGGTGAAGATGTCAAAAAAATCTGATGTTTTTTGTTGTTACCTATGTACCTACTAGGTATCTGTGGAAAGATGAAATACAGTATGATTACATATCTGTGGGGGAAGTAATTTTAACAGTTCCCATTCCCCACAAAACAACAAAAAGAGCTAGTAGCATCACAAATAAAATTGAGACTATCAAAATAACAGCCTAGCATGTGTTCAAGCTCCCTTTATATTGACAGCCTGCATTCTGTGTGCTTGAATTACATAGCAGTATCAATGACAGTGTAAATTTCCTCTAGGAATTTTATACTTGCATGAAGAATACAGATTCCTTATTTTGAGAAAGTGATTAGACCAGAGAAACATACTCCCTTACAACCTAGAGTCTACAGCAGTGATTCAGGTCTCTGCTGGTTAATGCTTGACTGTTATATGAAGCAGAAGCTTCACTTCTTCCAAATTGTGTTTTATACGGTGTGTTTAAATGGCAGTTATTTCTCTTTCCTGTTTACAGGTTGTTTTGTTACTGGTTTTGGGTTTTTTTTTAACTTGTCTGTAGCAACTATTTCTGCAGGATTAAAAGAGAAACTCTACAATTTACTCATGGATGTGATTATTTATTTTTTTAATTCTAAATCCATATATTGCAGTGAATGTGCTCCCAGAATAGTTTAATGCACCCCTTGAGGAGAGGGATGGATGTAATACTTGAGATGGGGAAGATTATGTGTAAGATGAAGCAAGATGATACTGACTACTAATGGGGTCTCAGCAGCCCAATTAATGTCCATCGTTCAGTGATCAACAGCCTGCATGTCTGCTGTGGTGCCTTGCTGTTGCTTGCAACTTGCACTTTGGCAGCAAAAAGTCCTTGGAGCTGTGTGGTACTGGTGATGCTAAGCTGGGCTCTGGCATAGCCCAAGTGCTTCTGCTGTCAGGCAGTGGGTATTTGTGTGAGCCTCAGCTGTTTTCAGGGTGCTGGGTCTCTGTACAGGCCTGCACGGTGGTCACTACAGCCTTCAGCGACTGCCTAGGCCTCTGAAAGCAGGCGTTTGACATCAGATGCTGGAAAAACGTTAGATTAATAGCTCACATGGTGCAGCAAGTCTTTTCCAAGTTACTGATGGTACCAAGCTTGCAGCAGTTGACAGGGCCTCGCTTTGATAATGGGATGCTGGCAGTCCAGTCTCTTAACATATTTTCCTGACAAAGCCAAGTCTTTGCTCTTTTGACTTTACTGGGATCAGGGTTTTGTATCACAGTAAAACAGGGTAGTTACTGATCTGTCACAATATATCTTAGGATTTGGAAGTTTCTGGGTTGGCTATGTTTATTTTTACACAGGTTTCTGTTGGCTTGTATGTTAACCAGTGGTTATTTTAACATATGGGATTATCTTCTAAGAGCTTCTAATTTTGTGATAGATAGACTTTAGGGATTATCAATTCCATTTTTCAGATAGAGGAGAAATGTGGGAGTTTACTGTAACAACTGATTATTTCAGTAGTAATAATACTAAGGATTAAATTGTTTAAGCATGATTTGCACTGCTGCACTTTGCAGAAATGTCCTGTATGATAGAGAGTTGGTGTCACAGACTTAATGCCTTGAGAAAGATAAAGGAGGAGGTTTTATTTTAAATTTATGCAAAACTGGGAGAGGTGAGGCATGCAGGAAAGGGAATGCCTTCAAGTAAAAACAAATTTGAGGGGAAAATTGGTAAATATACTATGGCAAGTGGCTTCTTCTTAAATTGTGTAAAAAAAAAAAAAAAAAAAAAAAAAAAAAAAAAATAGTAATTCCACTGATTTTGTGATAGGCCTGGTACTAAGTACTATTAGTATATAATCCTGAATTCAGTATAACCAGTGCTTACTTTTTGACAGTTAAGTTTTTCTACATAGCAGGAGACAAAGGAGATTAATACAAGTCCTTCAGCACTCTTGCTGTGTAATTTAGAACCCAGAAAATTGGTAAATTTTTAGCATTTAACATTTATACGTAGGAGTAAGTTGTATGCATATTTAGCAAAGTATTCAATTGTTACATGTTATCAACATTAATTTAGTATCATACTTTACTAATTCTGACTAATTTATATTGTAGGTTATCAGATCTTTTTTAAAAAATTACATCTTCCAGATTTTACTTTTTATATTACAGGTCTACCTGTAAAATTTTTTCCCCTTCTTTTAGCTATGGCACAGAAAATAGACTCCTCAAACTGGCCTTACTGTAGTTAAATTTCAGTAATGTTATTTTTCTAATTTTGGGTTACTGTTCAGGTCCATTATAATGCAAATATATTACAAACTATTATATTAACATTGGACTAAAATTCATTTTAAATTCTGAGTTTCAGTCTTTACTGATAGTTCATTTGAATTCAGCTACTCCTGCTTATATGTATTTTGAGTTTAAAAAGTCGTTTTTCTGTTCAAGCTAGGGTTTTCAAAGAGGCTTCTTTTTTCCTCCTCACTTTTCAGTCTAAAACATTTTGATGTATGCCTTAATAAAAGCATTGTACTAGATTCTCAAGATGATAGGGAAAATAATGATGTAATTCAAGATACTATAATCACAGAATACACAGAGAATTTTATGTAGTAATTGGCATTAATCTTTTACCTAAAAAAATATGTGAGCACATTTAAAACTTCAGTTACGTATTTGCTTCTGCTTTTTTAAAGTTGATTGTTGTAAGTATATTTGCTTTATTGCAGGTTAGGGAAGGCCCTTTAATCCTTAAATAGCAGAATATGTGAAAGGATACCGCAGATATATTTTTAAATAGGATATTAGCTTGTGATTAATGAAGCATTTTGTTAATAAAGTGTCTTAAACATATTTTTTTCTAAAAAAGCTAAGACTAATAAATATTTTGCATTTATTCTTCACAGTATGCATGAGCCATTTTTTCCCAACTATTATGCCATGTAAATACGTGGCAGTTGTGGTGTTTTGAGGTGGGATATATGACGCGTATGTAATTATATTATGAATTGTGGTACTTTCGTTAAATCCTCATGGTTTATGTTTGGGTTTTTTTTTTTTTAAATAGTCATTAAATGATTGAAAGAATTTAAATAGAAGAATTGAAGTAAAAATAAATTTAAATAAATTTAAATTTCATTAAAACTGAAATAAAAGAATTCTGGTTGAAGAATAATGGCCAAACTGTGATAGATTCTTTACCACAGATGCTATTTTTCTGCAAGCCAATTCTAGGGGGATCAGGTAGCTTCTCTTTGTTTCATGAGAAGTTTCAAAGAGCTGCCTTTACTAGCTGAATAAGGAAGTAAATCACATCAAGAAAGCTGGAGAGGAGCTTTTTATAAGGACACGTAGTGATATGACAAGGGGTAATGGGTTTGGAGAGGGTAGAGTTACATCAGATATTAGGAAAAAGTTCTCACTGTGAGGGTGATGAGGCCCTGGCACAGGTTGTCACAGAGGTTGTGGCTGCCCCATCTCTGGCAGTTTTCAAGGTCAGGTTGGATGGGGCCAGGAACAACCTGGCCTAGTCAATGTGCTCAAGTCAGGGGAGCTGGAAACAGGTGATCTTCATGGTACCTCCCAAACAAAACCATTTTATGATTTATAAATTAATTAGTGAAATTATACTTCTCTTGCGAAACTGATTTTCTTTTTTTTTTTTTTTTCTTCTTTTCTCTTGTAAGTTGCAATTCAGTGTCTGGAGACTGTGTTTAAGATTAACCTGGAGGATACTCATCTTGCACCTCCACAGCATTTGATAGAAATTTTCACAAATTCTTTTCATAAGGTAAGAATTCCATTAGATTCTAGAATTACTCTCCCAATAGGTGCTAAGATTTCATACTGTATACACAACCTTGACATGGTGTATAGGTCCAAATGATGTGGAAACTTTAAGAATAAATGAAAAAGTGAAATTTCCATAAAAGGTACCAGAATGAGAATGTTTTGATTTCAGCTGGACAATTCCATGTGGAAGATTCTGAACAGTGGATGTCTTATTCTCAGTTGAAGGATTTTACCCTTCAGTTAAGCATTTTGCAGTTCCCAGAGATAAATGTCTGCAAGGTGCTTGAGGTCATTTGCAGTTTGCTGATGCTTCTGCTCCCTTCTGAAAATAGTTTAGTTGCTCAGTTTTAAAAACATCCCTATGAACACTAACCTTAAAATGGGAACTTCAAAAATGTTTACTAATAATACATGTGATCTAGGATCCCCAGTACAGGAAACACAGGAACCACTAGGTTAGCGAGTAGGAGAGTCAGAAGTAAAAAAAAAAAAAAAACAAGACTGTAGAGCTGTACCAACTTTCTTTCCCTTGAAGTCCTTAAAGTGTGTGGTGAGCCTTAAGGGGATTTTAGGAGCAGAAAGCAAGCTGCCTTTCTCTTGTAAGGATGTTTTTGTGATGTTTCATTCTTTCATACTTCCTGTTCACTGAAGAAAATCTGGTTGCTTGTCTATACAGTGCTGCCCAGGATGAAGGCAGTTTTTAATATAAAATCAAAGCAAATATTTTAATTAAAGAAATCTTGGTTTGTTTGCATACAGAATGACATGCTGTGTCTTTCGGATTCTTTACCAGAGGATGTTGAAAAGGCTGATCAGCTGAAGGATGAAGGTTTGTAATAAACATAGGAATAAACATTTTATTCTTTTAATAAGACTTTGGGGTCATCATGGTTTGTTATAGTACAGCAGCTGGGCTGTACAAAGCCTTAAGCTTATATTCTCTGGTGATTGCTGCATTGAAGAAGGTTAAGTGAACTGCTCCACCTGGGGTTTCAGAAAATACAGTCTATTCTCTCCCTTGCTCATGAGGTTACATAAAAGCTAAAGGATAGAATATAAAATCCTGGGCAATATTCCTGAATAGTAGATGCTCTAAAGAATGTGCAGTTATTGTTTGGTGTGTTACAGATTTCCCTGTTTGTCCATGAAATGCCTACACAAGTTTCTCTTTTGTATTGAAAAGGCTATGTGATGTCAACATCATGTGCTAGCTGGATTTGAAAGCATAGGTAGAAAGCTGACCCAGCTGAAGCCAGTGGAAAAATTCTTGTCAGGGTTAGTATTTCACATATGTGAAATAATTTGTGTGCTCTGTAAAAATTGCAGAAAAGCCAGTTGTTTATTTTCCCTTTTGGTAAATGTTGTAGCTGTTACATAAGGAAAAGCAGCTGTAGCACAGAAGTCTTCACGAATGCTACCCAAGAAGAAATCCATTTCCTTTGTCCCAAAAAAGAAGTGGAGAAGAGGGAGAAGGCATGTAGCACTAATAACAAATGTGAATTGTTATCAGGTGGATTGATGCTTTATAAACCACATTTTTTGACCGTTTGGGTTTTCAGATACTTGAGTTTTGTAGGAAAAATAATGAAGATTCTAATTGCAAGGCAGATTTAATCCTCTCAAAAAAATTCAGGATAGTGATGTGGGAAAAGTTCTGGTGCTTTTGAGAATAAGTTCCATTTCTGTCTTGTCTTAAAACTGTCTGTCTGTAGCCATGAATGTAGTCCATTACTGGCTCTGAAAGTATGTTTTCCTAATTGGTGAAGTTATCATTAGCTCTTGAATTCTAAGGATAAATGCTTAAACAAGGTTAGGTCAGAAGTGAAGATTAATTAGTAAGTTGTAACATACCTGCTGTACATGCTGGCTTTTCATTTTGCTGTGTGTTACTGGCAGCTTACGGAAATGAAGAGTACCTGTAGCACTCAATATGGTTATTGGACTGTAGTGATAGTCAGCACTTTCCAGGTGTGGGTGTTATAGCAATACTGGGTTTAAATCTGTGACTTCTGTCTTATCTGTCAGCCCACAGGGGTTTGTGAAAGACTGAGGAAATTAAATTAATGCATGCTATGTATTAGTCTTTGTATGGTGTTACTAAAGCAATTTCATGGCTCTACTGAAAAAATTGAAAGGGTCTCAGCTTTGACAAAGGGTCATTTAAAATGTCAGCTATCAGGGCCATTATTAAGCAGTTTGGAACTGCTTGAAATGCCTGTGGTTAATTTCCCATAATAAAATTAAAACTTCTTGTCCTGCTACTCTGTCATGTTAATCCTTATTTCCACACATGTTATCGATCACCACTATCATGGCGTTCAGTTATGAGTATTCTCTGTCCTGAGTTAGGGAGATAAATTAGGTAACTTGAGAGTGTCCATTTGACCCATATCTTCTATAATACTTTAATTCTCTGTTATTTCCTTATTTCTGTCTGTATGTCCTTACAGATGGAATAACTTTCCTCACGTTTGTGGCCACCAGACTGATTATCCTCTGCTCTCAGTAGAAACTGGCTAGTAAATGGCAAGTCAGAATCAGATACCTGAGTTTTCTTCTTTGGTTATTATAAAACTAGGAAGTACTCTACCCTCCAGGCTAGTAAATACTTTCATTTACTTGTCTACCCTTGTATATCACTTGACACTTTGCCTTAATATACACTATGTAAGAGCATGGATTATGTGCAGGTTTGGATACTGTAACAGTAGCTTATTCCTTAAAAGGTCTGGGTATTACCGTAGGATAAATTATAACAATAGGCAGTATTTTTATTATGGAAGATACACAGTGAAAAGTATAACCATTTGTGGTTTTTTTTGTCTTAAGAATTTTTGTCTGGCATAGAAATAAAGTATTACAGTTGCTTTTCTTTTTGTCCTGAATTGCTTAATCTCAGAAGAAATAGTAGGTCTAGCTATTTATCTGTTTTCTCTTAGTTAATTTTAAGCTGGAGAGAGAGCAAGGAAGGTACCCGCTGATACTAGCTCCAATTTACCCTGCACGCCAGGTTATCTTCAGTTCAGAGCAGTGTCAGAAATTCCCACTTTGATAGTCATTGATGGCAGTTTTGTTTAAAGTAATGCTAACTGCTGCAGTCTCATTGAGTGCAGCTAACTTGCAGGTCTTTCATTTGACAACAGAATTTAATGTACAGACTTCTACCTTAGATCAAAGGAAAGATGTGCAGATGGTGGGCCTCTAGAATGGAGGCAAATTTGGTTAGGTATCTGTATATTCAAAGTATACTTGTATATCTTGAAAGTATAAATGTAATTATATTTTTAGTTTCTCTTCGCACTGGCAGGGATTGCTGACTATAATTACAGTCTAGAGTAGCATTATTGGGAAGAGGTGATTTTGTACTATCTTGATGATACTTAGTTATGTAAATCTGATTTTGTTTATTAAGCTCTCCATATTCACAAATAAATGCAAGTATAGTTGTTTTCAGTTAGTACAGGCACCAGACTGCTTTTTCTTTCTATCGGTCAAGCTCTTGCAATGACTGAACTTTTCCAGCCTTTGCTTAGACAGTTATCTACATCTGTAATAACCTGTGGATCTATTTCTTCTCTTGCTTATTTTGGGAGAGATTTGGAGTATTTTGCCAAAATACAAGACAGTCTGTAGAAGTCCATAATTTTTCTGACAAATTCATGACATTTCTGGGAAACCAAGGCTTCTGTAGGACCTAGCAGGGCAAGAATCCATAGTTGCAGGACCAGGAACAACCTTAAAAGTTGGGCACTCTTAACTAGGACTTTTCCTCTACTACTCTGTCACCAGGAAAGAAGGAAACTACCAGGTCTGGCCTGTGCTGGGGAGGAAAGAATGTGTAAAATATCCGTCTTTTGTTTTGAAGGCCTTACTCCAGATTTTTTTTACGTAGAAAATTAATGTTTTAGAACTGTTTTTTTTTCACTGGCCTTAAAAAATATTAAATATGAACTTCATTATAGAGTAGAAATTCTGAGCTTCATTAGTGGTGTTACCTCTGCATCATTTAGATTCCATGTGCTATGCCTACTTTTCATTATCTTAATGAGTAAATTATGTGGCATCACAATATTCAGTGCCACAAACAGTGTTTAGTTTTGCTTTTGTTTTATTGTCCATGTTAGATGGATAGTTACAAGCAAGTTCTTGGGATGTGAGCAGATAGGACCAAAAAGGAATTAACATGTAGCCTACTGGATTACGAGGCTTGCAAAGATAGTTAAGACTGATGAAACTCTACTAGAGTGGAACTGCAATTACAATTACACTTCTCAACAGTGATCTTTGCTTAACATAAGAAACTGGCTGGAAAGTATAAAAAAGCAAAATAAGAAGGGAAAGGTGTCATGGGTTCAGCAGTAGCAGTCATTTTTCTCCTTCTCGGTAGCTGGTGCAGTGCTGTGTTTTTGACTTTCAGCC
>JANRGW010026237.1:0-29134 GCA_024733675.1 Psilopsiagon aymara | reverse complement strand
CTAAACTGTTCTTATCTCAACCTGTGGGAGTTGCATTCTTTCGATTCTCCATGTAGCAAACTGCATGGCTGATTTACAGCCTAAACCACAACAGAAGGTTTATGTGGTGGACGATAGTGCACGTAATAAACTTTACAGACATAGTAGATGTTTTTATTTTCATTATTCCATGCCAATCCTACTTAAAAGAATGTATTTAAAAAAAATGGAGTCATAACTTCCTTATATAGGTGCTATAATGTGGCTGCTCTATTTCTTTCATACATAGCATGGTATCTTTTAACTATTTAGAAGCTTTTTATAATTTGTTTCAGGTAACAATCATATGAAAGAAGAAAATTATGGTGCTGCAGTCGATTGTTATACTAGGGCTATAGAACTGGATCCAAAAAATGCAGTCTATTATTGCAACAGGTAAAAAAAAATACTCTTCATTCCTTAACTTCATTATTTTAAAGATAAATTGTGAAGCAGATCAAAACAACATGAGGCTCGAATACGCCACTATTTAGAAAGTTATCATGTTAATTCAATGAAAGATATAAAGCAAAAGTGAGCTCCTTCAGCATGTCACTTAAAGGTGTGTTATGGGCTTTAAAATTACTTGTAACACTTGATATTAGGTTTTTGTGAGTTAGGCTGTCTATATTAAATCATAATATAGGCTGTGATATGCAGTCTGTTGAGTAATAAAAACCTTTTTTGCTGGTGTTCTGTTGACTCAGATGCCACTGCTATCTCACCTGGTATTGACTTCCCCTTGGAAAAAAATTTATCAATGTGGATACTATTTTGAAGATTTCAAGCACTGCATAAATAATCACCAGTTTTATGCATGACCTGCTGAAAAAACATCAAGGTTGTAGTTTCATTGTATAATCTGTTTTTCACCGTAGTGAAGACATAGTGACGTGGGAGCAGATGAAGTCTAGAAGTGCAGTAGCAGAAGTACGCTCTTTCAGTATACTGCCCAGAAGACCAGTGTAAGAGCAAAGGCAGCGTAGCCTATGAGCTCTGCTGGAGCTAGCCTGTCTCTAGAGCCACTCTGCTATACAGCCTTCAGTGCCTCTGTTACCAGAAGGATATATTAACTTGAGTGCTGTCAGTCTGGCCTCTGTGGCACTGTGCCCAGAGGATTTTTCTGGTTTTGGAGTTGTGTGTCTGTTACTCCAGTGTTTAGTGTCTGATAAATGCAAGTAAAAGGTTCAGAGTATCATGGCAGGCATGAAAAGAAAGGAAATTAGCATTTTACTAATACTTTACATGTTGAAGATGCAATTCGAGTGTGTATCATCTATTTTGCTTGAGAAAACTGCTCATGTACATGATTTTAAGTATAAAATGGAAATAGAAGACCATATTCAAAAGCCTTCCAAAATCATTGTCAGTTTCCTCAAAATGGGCTTAAGCACCAAATCTGTAGTTGGTAAGACAAAAAATACTTCAGTGTGTTACATTGTCACATAGCACATCTGTAAGGACAAAAATAAATCTTGATGTCAGTAACTACAGTAATGTATGAAGTTACTTAAAAGAAGACAGGCAATTGCTTGGGGTTTTGTGGGTGATACAGTTATTTGAATAACTGTAGGTCTTTTTCTTACCTTTCTTAAGCTAGTTTGAGAGCAGTGGAGACATAATGCCTTGAATAGTACTGCTTTTTATGCACCGCAGTAAGGAAAAGAGCTGAGATGTCCTCCAAGTTTAAACTAGATGCATAAGTTTTTTGTAAACATGGAAAAAACATTTTCTGTTTAACACGAGAAACTAAGCATTGTTCCCCACTTTTACCCACTGGTATCTGTGGAGTTGGACAACTGTTAAGTACCCTAAATATTTAAAATATAAAAGTAGTCCCATTAAGAAGAGATTTTAATCAAAGTCAAAAATGAAATTTGGAGGTTATCACAGGAGAAAGGATTGAGTATAGTGATGATTGTAGCATCCAGCATTCCTAATAAACAAGAAGAATGCTTTATGAAATGGAAATAACTGTCATTTATACTGTAGTAGAATATATATATACACACAGTCGGAGAAGAACAAAGAAGAACGTTTTGAGACCTTTCAAACTGGGAAGTTTTGCTTACTGATCTTTTCCAGTGTCCCTTTTTTTTTTTTGTAGCTAATAATTGAGCATGGAAAAATCATAACATTCTTCAGAGTTACAGCTTTCTTGCTGGAAAACTCCAATTGTATAAAATACTTCTGCTTGAGCAATGATTTTATATAAAGTACTACTTGAGAGTTTCACTTCTTGGAATAGGTTTTATGATTTATTATGCACATGGTCATATGCTGGATCTAAACCAGTTCCTCAGAATTATTTACCCTTTGTGTCCTCAGAGTTGAGTGTGTGTTCTCTAAAGCCCTAGTCTGGTAATGAACTTAAGCACATACTTAATTTGGAACATTTGCTTGTCCCACTTAGTTGAGGAAAGCTGAGGCATTACCTAAACAGTAACTGAAAAGTCAGTAAGATTAAAGAAGTTGAAAGTTGGTCCTAGACATGTCAATATGCAAGCTTGGGTTGTTTTAACTTTATTACTTTTTTGACAAATCTCTCTCCTTTTCCTCTCATCTTTCTCTTAGGGCCGCTGCTCAAAGTAAGCTCAACAACTACAATGAAGCAATAAAAGATTGTGAGAGTGCCATAGCAATAGATCCGAAGTACAGCAAAGCATATGGCAGAATGGGGTAAAGTAATACAAATCTGAGAAAATACTGAAGACCCAAGTGTAAACAATGTTCTGAAATAGTGGAGCTGGGTTGTTTTACTTAGGTGACATACTTGTGCTGAGAGTGTAGCAATTTTCTGAAGATGACCCTATCAGGCTGCCAGCTTTAAGTTTTATGTATGTGGTTGGTCTCAGCATTTTCTTACCAGATTTCATCAGTTTGCAATGTTTTTTTCTTCCAATTTATCAGCTTTGCAGATTTAGTTTAGAAAGTCATAATGTGGTTTTGCACCTCCTACCTAGTTATGAGTAATCAAAATTCTGCAGTTGGATTGTGAATCTATTAATGATGCTGTTGAGAGAACAGAATCCTGAAACTGGCTGAATAGAGGCTGTGGGTATAGGCAGGATGCTGTGTGAGCCTTTTGAGGTTAAATCTATGCTAGTAAATTAAAAAATGCTCGAGATTGTTCACTGGGTCAGCTGGCACAAAATGGCCTGTGTCCGTGTTATTAAAGTCTAGGTTGCAATATGGAGTGGCCTCATCCAAACTGCCTATTGCTAAATTGTGTTGGCCTGTGTTAAATTCTGAACCATGCCCCCAAATTGTCTGTGATAATGCTCATTGGCTGGGGACAAACCATGCCAGGGAGCATTTATTTAAGGTCAAAGATGACGGAGTTCTATCACTTGAAACCTTTCCACAATACTTTTTATTTTACTAATACAAAGGTAGCCTGTCTGGCTTTTGAGATGATTCATTCATTTTGAAATATTAGGGACTATTGAATTGGTTTTGTTCCATTTACCTCTTTAGGACAGCCTGAGATCCCCTGTTTTCAGTGAGATGGAGGGAAGCTACAGTTGAGTTAATTTGGAATTGGAGGATATTTTAGAGTCAGGGGTATATGACCAGTGTGCCTTTTGAAAACAGTGTTAAGTGGGATCATTCTTAGGCTATCAAGCTACTTTTGGTTTTTTTGTTGTTCTTTTTTCTTTTATTATCTGGTTATTTTGATAGAGGGTATAATTTGAGTTACAAGCCATTCCTTGTATCCACCAGGAGATGGATAAAATAATACATGTGCCCTAAGTTTAATAAGGAAACAGTGCTTGTTTAGTAGTAACTGAAAAAAACAAGTGCAGAAACCAACTCAACAGAAACTCCTTATGAGAAAGCTGTGTTTTCTGACTGCATTATGCAAGCATGTTAGTTTTTCTCAGGATTTGGCAGCAACACTGTATGTTACAGAAAGATGCATGACTGCCACAGAAATATGCAGACACAAGAGCCATGTAGACAGTTAAAGTGGTATTGTCAGCGTGGCCCTAAGGAGCACATGTCTGGGTAGGAACTGCAAGCAAAGAAACTGTTGCCTGGTTGCTCTGGCTTGAAACGTGTTCCAAGAAGCAGAATTTTGCATACTTTCCCTGTAAAAACCCACAATTGCATCACAGAAATACTGGATTACATTTCTTGTCTAGTCAGATACTTTTGGCAAGTAAGTAGGCCAAAAGGGAGAATGTTTTTTATGAGAGTATCTGTGTTAAGAGAGAAAACATTAATATTGCATGAATTCATCCATGAGCATTACTGGAAGCTCCTGGAGATTCATGCTGTTAGTGAGTTCATCATCACTGAGTGTGATGGCTGTGACTGTATCTAACACACCAAGCTCTCTGGCCTGAGATAAAAAACAAAGGTCTGTTATTGGGCATTAGCAAAGGCTTATCAATCAACACAGTATATGTAGCTCAGCACATATCAAAGAGGGATTGGAGTACTGAATAGCTGAATGTGGTTTACACAGGTCTTCCACAAAATGTGGAAAAGATCAGTTTAGTTTTTTCATAAGTATAAACTGAAGATACAAAAGTCATAATAGAAACTGCAACCAGATGGACTTCTGGAATAGCTCAAAGAAAGATGATGTTTTAAATGTAGTAGCTAATTGAATTTGAAAACAAATACTGTTTCAAAAGTGGTAGATCTGTCCTGTGCTCCCCTGAGGTGCTGGAGATGATTCTTTTTCAAAACATTAAGCCGACTTCTCCAATAAAAGGGTTTCTTATGGCATCTTATGAATCTTACTACTATTCTCTGTAGCCCCTTTTCAAGCTGTTGAAGATCTGAAAGGAGAACCCTGAACTCATCCCAAGACAAAAACCTATTTTTTTTATGCTGAAACTTGAGGTTCTATTGTTTGGTTTCTTGAAGCTGCAAAACTCATGTTTGCCCTACTTACTCATTTATCACTGAATCACTTGATGATGCTGAGGAGTTTTTAAACTTGCACATATATGGAACAGACAATACAAGATGAGTTCCTAAGGGATTATCCCTACTGCAAAAACAAGTGCTTGTTACATTAAGCAGCAGTAGCACAATAGCAAAACTTGCTTTACTTAGTGCTCAAGCTAAAAACTAGTTGTGAGATACTGTTTGACATAGAACAGAAAATGTATCATTATCTTTTGATGGTCATTTATATTCTACCCAGGATTTCTTTATTTCACATTAGGTTGGCTCTGACCTCAGTGAATAAATATGAAGAAGCTGTTACCAGTTATCAAAAAGCACTGGATCTTGATCCAGAAAATGACTCTTACAAATCAAATTTGAAAATAGCAGAACAGAAACTAAGAGACATGTCCAGTCCTGTAAGTTAGCTATGTATCTATTTATTTACAATAGTTTAAGGGGGATTTTGTAGGTAAACTTACCTTCAGTTGCAATTTGTTTTTCAGACTGGAACTGGACTGAGTTTTGACATGGCGAGCTTGATAAACAATCCTGCATTCATTAGTATGGTGAGTATATTTCAAGCTTCATATTGTTTTCAAACCTGAAGTTTTAAGAACAACTCTGTCTACTAACACAAGCAATTCTAATGCTTATTATAATGGCAGTGGTTTCAGTATACTGCATTTAAACTTTCTAAGTAATTCCATGCTCAAAACAAGAAGTGAAGCATAAATCTCCTATAACAGCTTTCTTATTTCCAGTCAATTCTATTATGCTTATGAAGAACAATGTGCATAGATTAGCTGTGCTGTTTTTACAGATGCCATGATAGTAAAACACTTGTCAACAGCATGGTGAAAATTTCTTTGCTATTCTCCATACAGGAGTTAACCACAAATACAGAGATAACCCTCTTAAGTGAATAGCAGTTGATTCAGATTCGAGACTGAAGTAATTCTGCCTGGGGACAACTACTCAAGAAACCTTTCTTTCTGGGATAAATTCTTTCAGTTTATCTCTGAAAATTAAGTGTGCAAAACTTCATATGATGTGCAGACTAGAAATATAAACAACGTGTAGTGCATTCCTTTACTTCCACTGCAGTGTACGTAGTACATTGGCAAATTATAGATTTGTCCTCAAGTAGTTACTGCCCCTCTGGTAGTTTTATTAAGACAGGACATGTCAACCAGCAGTTCTGTATGGAAGTGCACTGCATGCAAGAGAGGGATACATCTAGTCTGATACAGTGGTCCAACTAATATTGATGGTAGGCAAGGAAGAAGTGAGTTCTCCGATGACTTCAGCAGTTAAATACCACTGGAATTCTGTGTACCACTTCAACAACTACTTGAGCTACTAAGACAGTCTGCATCTGTTTATAAAGTCAAAGATGATACTCTTCAATAGGAGAAACTTGGGGAAACTATGGAGAAAAGATTTTTTTTACATCACTTCCAGAAGATGCCTTGTCAAGTGAAGAGAACACAGGGCATTCTCTGAGGAATGAATGACTTTTTCGTGATGTAGGTTTTAGTTTTTAAGGAAAAAAAATAACTCGCTCTCTGACCATGATGAAGTTACTTCTGCTTTACATTCTTGGGTCCCCTAACCTAGATCAGACTGTTGCTGATGGAAGAAAGAAAGAAAAAAGGTCCTATATTACCCATAGAATTGACCTGTATTTAGCATTTTATATCCAACTCTAAATCCAAGAATAACAGTTGATTTACTTTTGATATAGATTACATGTATAGAGATACTGATCAATAAAATGAATATTGCATATATTTGGGATTTGAAGTATGTTTAATAAGAGAGTAAGGAGACACTGCATTGTGCCCATTGGTCTTAGAATCATAGAATAGTTAGGGTTCAGAAAGACCTGAAGATCACCTAGTTCCAACCCCCCTGCCATGGGCAGGGACATCTCCCACTAAACCCTCCCACATCTTCTGTTCATACAAACACTGATTTCTGGATGAGCTAGGTTATTAACTTTGAAACATCGCACAGTTTATTCCATAGTATCTGTCCATATACACCCTTACACTGTGGTAAACACAATATAATTTTTGAGGTATCTTATGAATGAGAAATTTAAATAACCTCATGCTTACTACAATTATCATAGAAGATATGTTACCACAAAACCATGCTATGAAAAAACTTCACACTCCGGTTGATTCTGCGGTATTTTGTGCCTGTAATCTTAAAAATTTATATCCAGTAGTAACAGTCATTGAAAAACTGATTTATCCAAGCTGAGAATTAATAAAATACAGAAATACAATACAGACCTTTCACCAAAAAACAACAGCAAACTTTTGTACTTGAAATTCTTCCTTTTTTTTTTTTTTTATTTTCTGGTGCAGGCTTTTTACATTTAATGTCATTTTTGCTGTATTTTTATGTCTGAATCTGTAAAAACTATTTTTTTGTCTAAATTAAATTAAATTGTCTCAGCTTTCTGTCCTTGAAATACATTCCTGTGATTTTTTTGCTGGGGACTGTACATCTCTGTGTACGTAAAATTACCTTAATCATGTAATAGAACACAGAATACAGCATGTTTCTTGGTTGGTTTTATTCCCTTATTTTCCTCAGTGATACCTAAGTAGTAAACGTGTCATAATTTCAGCTATGTGTTGTCTATTCTAGGCAGCAAGCTTAATGCAGAATCCTCAAGTTCAACAACTGTAAGTACTATAATGGAGTACCATTAAAATAAAGGTTTTTAGGGGGTTGAATTAATAAGAGAAAAGGTGTATAAGACTTAATTTTATTTTTGCTTACCATAAATAAACTACTGCAGTTTCCTCCTCTTGCAGCTTATTTCCTCCAAGCAATTACAACAGGAACTGTGATTTATTGTTTACTGTAAAGCTCCCTGCATACCCTAATGCCAACACTGTGCTAACTGTTCCAGGATGTCAGGGATGATGTCCAACGCCATTGGTGGCCCTGCTGCAGGTGTTGGTGGCCTGTCAGATTTGTCCAGCCTGATCCATGCGTAAGTAAGAACTGCACAGGTTTTAGCTGTCACATTTGTAGCAGCATTATTGTGTAACATCTATTCAAAAGGGATAGTGTCAAGCCAATTATACTGTGGCCTGTCACCATTGTATGTCTGATTATTATTAAAACTGAGAACTTAAAAGCTTTAATTTCCCCCATCTTTTTTGTTTGCTTTGTATGCTTCCATTAGTTGGAATGACTGAACTGCGTGCTCAGTTTCACTTTCTGGTTCTCTTACACTGTTTAGTTTCTAGATGCCACTTACTAAAACTTCTTCCTTAAATCTTTCAGTACTCCTACACGTGCTTTTAAATTGCGTTGATAAATCTACTGATATCCTGAACACTAGTTTGAAAAGCTACAGATTTACTTTGTACAGGTTGCAACAAGTGCTGCACTTGTATCCTTCTGTTTAGACTAGGAAGGTTTCAGGAAATTCAGAATGAGTAGCTTTTACAAAAACGAGGGCACAAGGCTCTTGTATTGTAACATTAATCCATCTGGAAGAGTCTGCACAGAAATCTATTTGCCTGTAGGAAAGACCTCTTAAAGTGCATACAGTTTTACTTTATTCTAGCCTATTTTGAAGTATTTTTAAGTTTTACCCCTTCAGGAGAAAAATGCAAAAGTTAGTAGTATATTTTACTTGCCTTTTCTAGTAAACCTGTGTTATGCTTATATTTCACATAAAATTAATGTCACCTATTAATTTAACTCTTAGGCTAGAGCTGTAGGAGAGATGGATTTGTCATCACTTCAGTCATACAGGCCATTAAAGGTGTAACTAACAAAGCCCTGCTCACAAGTACACATTGGCAGCCACATGCTGCATTTTTGGAAAAACTAAAACAAGGTCCTGCTTCATCTACAAGAGCAGTTATCTTAAACAATCTCACAAAAAGAAGAGAGCAAATCATTGGAACAGATTGCTAAATTTTAGTTTTTATTTTCTCCTCCATCAAGAGCGGCAGTAGTCTGAAAGAATGAAGATGTGATGATAATCCTGTTTGCAGAGACTTTTACTAAAGTCATAATACCTTGATTAAGACTATACAGCAAGTTACCTTCAGTCTTAACTTTCATACCATATACTTTTCAGTTATACATCCAGTTTTCTTAAAAATGCTGCTTGTCATTTTTTTCAATTGATTTTACTTAAAACTGTTCAACACAGGGGGCAGCAGTTTGCACAACAGATACAGCAGCAGAATCCAGAGCTCATAGAGCAACTGAGAAATCACGTCCGGAGCAGATCTTTCAGTGGCAGCACTGAAGACCATTCCTGACTTAAAGGAGGCATGTGAATTGGAATGGTATATAACCCCAAAATGCGTACCATAGTTAGTAGAAAAAGCACCATTGTAACTCTTCTGCTTGAATAGAAGACAGAAAATTCTTTGTGCGTGTTTGCAAACAAGAATAAATCTGTTAAACAGATCTATTGCACATAACTTGGAACATATCATTTATGTATAGTTAACTCCTGCAAATTAATACACTAATAGGTGGTTTATTAAAATCCCTAAGTACAAGTCATTTCAGTATGTGCATTAGATTGATCTCCAGGGCTATTATTGAGTGAGGAGGAGTTTTGTAATGGGCTGATCTTGCGTAACAGCTTCATTCTAAAATTCTGCTGTAAAGGCATGTTATTCTTGTGTAAAAATCATTATGGCTGTACTCCTGTCAAACATGGAAATAGTAGGCCCATCTGATATGCCCTTTTATAACGAGCATAAATTGGTGTTGGAGTATAGAGTATACTTAAAGCTTGGAAAGTCTGTTTCTTTAAGCCTGTGGAGGGGCTGTCACTAGTAACATGAAATATTCTTCAACTTCACTGGGCGGGAGGGCGGAAGATGGTTGCATACAAAGGAGTACCACAGATTGTTGAGAAGACGCTAGTCCTGAGCAAGATAATACACAGAAACCAAGATGGAACATGGTTTGGGAAAGGAAATAATATTAAGAAGTTCTAGGCTTTTTTACTGCCATGTATACCTTCAGATCATGACAGCCCTGGAGGTCAGCATTATGGCACTATTTTCTTACGCATGGCAAACTGTATTACATTCTATATGTATGCAGTATTTAACATAAGCTTAAAATCCCTAACTGTAATAAGCTAAAGCTGATCCTGTGACTGTACAAATAACTAATATTGAAAATTTATAAAAAATAATTTGCCTTAGGATTCTCTTTCTATTCTTGTGTGGTAAGTCACTGGCTTAAACAATTCTTTATTTCTTTTTATTTTAAGTTTCATTACATACATCTATGTTAAAGTGATGGTCATAGGCCAAGGTAGAGATTTTTCCACTCTGTAGTATTTCTGTTCCTAGCCTGGCATTTCTTGCTCAGTTAATCTTACTCTTTCAGAGACCACTGCTTTTCTGTATTTTTATTGTTAACTTTTTAATGCTGCTTACTGTTTACACAGCTTTCTGGTACAATGTAGGTTTGTTTTTACTCCAGGGAGGTTCTCAATGCTCACATTTTCCTCTTTGTATATCAAAACTAATTTGAGTAGCCTGCTTTGATTTCTGAGATAGGGTGATATCTGCTGGCCAGATAGAGTGGAGAAGGTACGTGGAGGATTAACAGTAGACTTTCATATGGAGAAATACACAGGAACTTCTGGACCTCAGACTTTGCATCTGATTCATCTTGCATTCAAAAAAGAGCACCTCAAGTAGAAACAAATGCAAAATTTTGAGTCGTGCTTAACTTGAGGAAATGATAGTTGTGCATCTACTTTATGAGTCTTCCCCTATTAAAACAGGGAGAGGGATGGAAATGCAGCTGGATCCAAGGAGAAATTAAAAGAATTGGAGAAAAAAACCCTAGGAAATCTGTATTGCCATCTGTTGAATTAAGAGGTAAAGCTTAATACATCAACTGAAACAACTTTAACACATTGCATACTTTATTCAATGGAACTTGCCAATACACAGCCTTAAAATGCTTTTTTAAATTCTCTTAAGTTTCCATACCTGCCTTTTGGAGGCTGTAGAGATACTTAAGCTTTATATTAAAAACACATTTCCAAATAACAGCTTCTGAATTAACATCTGATGACAAAGAGAATCTCTAACAGCATCTTTTTTTCAGAGGTTGTTCAAATCCTGAATCTAATCCATTCAAGAAAATGCTGCCTAAGTTCTGTTACATTAATAGGACAGGATACCGTTTACAAGAAAGAGCCATGGAAGGTGTAAGTGGGCTTGCTTGTAGTAAGCTTTGTGTACAAACATTGCTTGTAGTGGCATGTTGTGTCAGGAGAGAAGCACTGCTCCTAGCATGTCTCCTGGGAGACTTCACTGTTCCTCTTATTGCTCTCTTTCATATTTTCAACTGCTCAAAGTGAGTTTTACCAGCTTTGATAAGGGGAACCAATAAATCCAGAGTGGGCTGAGCACTGCGGTCTCATGCTCAATTTATCCTTACTTTGTGACAGCAGCCTTTATGCTGTCAGTCACCTTTCTACTTTAAGACAGAAAAAAGTGTCAGGAACCTCTTGAGAGTTCTTAGAGAACAGCAAAATACAATAGTACTCAAAGACTGACTGCAGAAGTTGTACTGTCAAGTAAAATATAGCTTACTGGATTTATGGGAGAACTATCCCCAGGATTAAATGGGATGAAGCGTTGATTAGTTACCTGAAAACTACTCTTGAAATCATCTTTATAGAGTGGTAACTTTCTTTTCACACACTGCAATATTGTCATGTTTAGATTTAACTCCAGTACAGACAATATGTAACCAGAGTATTTATTAAAATATTGATGCCATAAGCTAACCCTTTAGGAATGTGCTACAACTGGCACACAAGTTACTTAACTTGTAAACATGTTTCTTGTATATTAACAGAAAGGGCTTTATAGCCTAAATGAAAAGCAGTGAAATCAATAACAGGAGCTGTCATTACATGCTTTTTCACTGAAACCAGAAACAAGGGGATCATTTATACTAAAGTCTATTTTTCCTTGAATAGGCTAGATTGTTTCACAGTCATGCAATATGTCTTAATCACAGGGTGAGGAAGGAATCTTTTCCTGTGTAATAACTGCACTTTATTTTGCACTAAAATTTTGCATCCTGCTAGATTGGGTGGTAAACCACACTCCCTATAAATACTGCGTTAAGGTCAACTGCAGTTTATCATTCAACTAAGCAAATATGCATTTAACATTGAATTGGTTTCGTATCATTACTGTTCCATCAGCATATAGGTGTGATAATTGTTAGAGAAGAAAATGTCTTGCACTTGAATTGTAAACTCCTGTAACCTGCTTGCATGGAAGTATATTCTTTAAACTATGCTTGACCATAAATAGCTTACTGAAAAATTCACCTTAGAAACTGTTTCAGTTGCACGTTTGATTTTGTAGCAAGTCTGCAGCTTTGGACTCACACACTGTTTCAGAGCTACAGAAAATCACACTAGACAAATTGCCTTTTGCTACCATTTCTGTATCTCTCCTCCTACCTCTTGTTACCATGCAGTTACATCTCCTTCAACGTGTGTCAGTTTAACTTGAAAACAGATTATAAATAAAGTTATTTACTTTTTTGTCTGTATAGTTGTGGTTTTACTGTTCTAATTTGTTGATGTACCTACAGTAACAGGTAAATTGTATTCTTTAATAAACTGCAGGGCAGCAAACATAAACGTATTTTGGATGTGCAGGATCTAGTTTCAGTTTATTTTTTTTACTGTGTTGACTCTTTCTCTTGGTTTAGCAAGCTGATCCTAAATTTATCCAGTGTTTTAAAATTAAATTCTATACTTAAGGCTTTCCTGTGTATAAAATTAAGTGAAATAAGTCAAAAGTACAGTTGCTATGTGCAAATATGGTTGCCAAGAAACATGACAAGCCCCTAGGCAGAATCTTTTAACACTACTTAACTAGTAAAGCCATTTTCTGTAAATGGCTACCTTTAGGTAACCTTACATACTTCAGCCAAAAATGCTTCCATCTTTTGCCAAAACAAAGCCAGGGAAAAATACAATTCAGTGCTTAACCAGGTCCCAGGTTCCTTCCTGCATATGCTTTGGAGAACTTGATCTACGGCAGCCATGCAGGGTTTTTTTCTCCTAATTTTCTTAAAAAATCCACTTAAATGCCTGTGCAGTGGGCAGAATAATTTGTTCCACCTGAGTTTAACAGTATAAAATGCCCCAAGTTCTGCTTGGTTTCAGTTCTCTACTAATTGCGAAGCAGCATGCCTGTTCATGGCATGCCCTGTGTGGCAGGGACACATAGCTCTGCACAAGGTTTGCTGTATTGCTCCTTTCCAAAGAGCAAGCCACAACCAGCACATCCTTTGGCTGATACCCTACTTTCTATCTGCTGTTGTGTCAGCAGTGCCAGCTGCACTCCCTCATCTCATGCCTGTATTGGTTTCTAGTTCTTATGTTTACGCATGTACCATGCAAATACACTGCTCTGCCAAGTACACAAAAGTGTTTCTTTTTAGAGGTTGGATTCCAGGAATTTCTCTGTAAAAGGCCAGTTCCTTAAAACTGAAGCAATTTTGTCTGAATTAGAATTTAAAACCTGTTTAAATAGTTTAAAAATAATTAAACATCAAAAATAAGTACAAAGTGGTGCTGTTTCATATCAATCTCTCCCCTGACCCAAGGTGATGTTAATGCAATATAATCTGCTACAGCTACACTTGATTCAAAGGTTTTCTGTAGACAGAATGCCTATGCATGTTTTTGAAAGATGTGAGAATGTTCAAAAAATGCTCAGAGAAGCAAAGCAGTAGTTAAACCTAGAGATATATAGGGATTTGGTTTTGCTTTTACACATTTTAGTTTGATTCAGCTGCTAAAACATCAAGAAAAAAAGAAAGTCCTTCTGCTGTACAGAATTTTTTCTTCAGCTTTGTTTGACTTCTGAAGAAACTACACAGACTTGTGCAATATCATCGTACTCATATGTTCTCTTCAAAAATGTGTCTGTAAGTCTTAAACCCGAGACACTCTAGAAAAAGAAAATATTTAGACGAGTTATTAGAAAGAATTACGAAGCTTATAAAAGAGCTGTGTTATAACAAAACTATGAGACTTACCTGCAATCCCTGTACTGAAGACAACAATGTAAGTGCAAGATGGAGGGATGAGCTTGGGTGCAACTTTCCAAGTTGCCTTCCTGAAACTCCACACCAGTGGATGGAATTTGTATTGCACATTTCTAAAACCAGATCCATAGTCCTTTCACTGCTAGAGGAAATCATAAATAAAATAAACCTGTGGGCCTTTTTCTAAACACTCAAGTAAAAGGTGATTACTTTATTAGTCAGGTTACTATTAATCAAGAATTTATAAATAATCATAAGGCATCAAGCAAGATTTACTCTGATGTGCAGTAATGCAACTGCATATAGCTTTGCCTGACACAAGTGTCTGGCAATAGATTTAGCAATACTGGATAGCGTAATACTGCTCACATTTTGGACGTTGGAGGACAAGGTTTTCATGAGAAGTATCTGCGGAACAGATACATGCTTTAGTCCCTGTATCCCTTCTATAAAGGGCTACTGTAGAGCCTCGTGTAAACACATATCAACTCAAATTATGAATAGAGACATACAAAAGACTACAGTGACAATGTCCAACAAGCATTTGAGCAGTGATGCAAAACTAGCAATAAAATCAGACTGGATAGAAATGTTTATTCTGACAAAATTACTTGTAATTAAAAAAAATCCTATGTAAACACTCATTTTATTGTTAGGTTACCTAATAAGAACTAAGATGACTTGTGATTTAAGTATGAGGGGACAATCTTAAATAATACTGCAGCCAGTTCTGTGTTACTCTACTAGAAATTTTTAGCAATCTCCTAATTCAAATAGTATTAACAGATCATAATGGGAGGGGTATAACTTTGTTTATTTCTTTGGGTTTTTGAAAATCATTGTAATCCAAAAGATGTCTTTCAAGTACTTTCATGTTGCTATAGCTCATGGTAAAGACCAGGTTTGAGTTGTTGCAGGATAAAATATGGAAAGATGAAATGAAGACAGTGACAACTTAGGAAAAAAGCACAAGAATCACACGACATCATTACCTGCAATTTGTTACTTTACATGTAATGTCAAAAGGTTCTTCCAAATTTACAGTGTCTGGTATTGTCTCCAGAGAAAGCCTTACATCGCCATAGCCAGGAGCCTGAGAAGGTACAAGAGTGTGTATTTTCAGATGCTGGATAGTGAAGTTGAAGTTTTTATTACTCAAGTTTTCATTTACTGCAATGAGGTTGGAATATAGGAATGTGAAGAAAGAAGACTGGCTCTTTGTGCTTTTGATTTTTACCCAGAACACAGCAGTGCTCCATCCACTACCAGTGATTACGTTCTTGATAGATTTAACAATTAATTAGACAAGGATGATCTTTATTACTGAGTAAGTTTTTCAGATAGTTCACGTCCTTAAAATTTGAATACCTATATACAATTTCAGATCAGCTTCATTCTAAGACCTGTAGGCAGGTAACAAATATACTAAGGACAACCTAAGTATAGTTTTCCTGCATAACCCCCCCACTGTTCTGCATCCTAAGAAATGAAGGATTATTCTTTCTCCCTGTCACTGCAGCCCACCAGGCCTTTGGCAAAATAATTAACTGCCACCAATCTGAAATTCACGATATGAACAGTTGTCAACTACTGGATTCTGTCAACAGCCGAACACATTTCATTTGTTCAACTAACATATGTATGCGATACCCTAGTTACTACCAACCATGGCTGATTCAAGGTGTAACATGCAGCTAAAAAGCTAAGATTTTCAATCCCCACAATGACAGATGGTAATTAAAAAAAACAGGGAAAAATTTGCCCTGCGTGACAAGGCTTAGTTGTGACATATGTGACAGAGGTGCTGTACTAAAAGTTACATTTACAGCTTGATTAAAAGATATACCCAAAGAAATCCAGAAAGCTAGTGACTGACAGGCTGGGTACAGGCTATAGTCATACACAGTCCATTACAGACTGAAGACAGATGACATTTTAGAAAGCATATTAAATTGCACGTTAGTGTGATCAAAGGCATGTTAAACTGATGGAGACTTCAGACCAGTCGATAAGTGTAAGTTCGGAACCTTTCAAGAAGGAAAAGTAATTAGCCAGCACTGGAAAAAGGCACACATTTTCAGCTGCATTAGGTGACAGGAAGAAATCTACTTGAAAACTTACACCTAGCTCCCGGAACAGTGCGTAGTTTTCCATAGTTAGGTTCTTCTTTTAAGAGACATAGTAAGAAAATAAAACATACAAAAAAACCCAGCAAAAACAACCAGCAATAAAAGTAGTATTTTATAGAGTAAGATTAGCAGCAATTCACCAAATCAAGACAAGGATCAGAGCACATGAGAAGGCCTAAACCAATACATCTCTGTTGCCCTTAACAATGAGATAGCTGCAAGAACTGATGGCTAGAGATAAAAGCCATGCAGTTACCTCAAAAGGAGGAACATAGTTTTCATCAAAAAATAAGATTGCTTAGAGTATGGAATCAGCTAGACAATTCCTTGCTTGTGCTACTCAAGAATAACATTAACATTACTTGGACTAGTCATAGTCTAGTCCAGGACAGAATGCCTATGAGCAGGTGAACCACCCTTGGCACACTGGATATGCATCTGCCTTACGTAACATTGCCCCCCAAAAGAATGGCAGTTGTGAATTACAAGAGTGCTCCACAAAAACCCCCAAATTATGGTAGGAAATTATCCAGGTTACTTGTTTCAAAGTGCATTACTGATCTGAACCAAACAATGACAGAGGGGTGCACTACAGGTAAAATTGTAGACCTACAGGGAAAACAATGGTTATAAGACTAGTAAATTGATTAGGAGAAAAATGATGGAAGGTGAAAGGAGCCTAGAAATGAAATAATCTGGCAGCACTTAAGAAGGTGAGAGGGCATTCCACTGCAGCTCAAAGGGGAAGAAAAACCCAAACCTGTTTGCTGCTTTTAAAAAGACAAATGTTGCTCAAAATTTAAACAGCTCATGTTTCTCCATTAATCACTAGCACAAAACAATGATGGATGACTAAAACTAATCCTGGAATGTGGAAGTGTGTGGAAACACCAATGTTTCGAGTCTGTTTCTCAAAGGTTCAACAAGAAGGGATGCCGAATGACAGAATACTGATTTAGACGAGGAGGGAGAAATCTGTCTTTAAAGAGAAGCAATAAGAAAGATCAGTTAAAAATGAGATAGTTTGTTTAAAAACAACAAGTTTCAAATTAACAGGAGTAACTAAGTTTAGGAAAAAGGTTAGTTTCTAATTTGATGGACTTATACTTAACACCACAATTAAAAACAAGGAGAAGTTTTAGCAACTTTGCCATGAATTTCTAGGATCCAAATTTGCTTGCCTAGTTCCAAGCCATAGTGATTTCCGTATAGAATTGCTTAATTTACTAGACTATAGGGCAGGGAGAAAGACAGAGCAGAGGCAGAAATCCAGTTACAAGCTTTATAAACTTAGACTAAGATTCAGTTGTCAAAGATTTTTAGTTCTCTCCTCAGTTCAAAAGATGCAATTCAGGTTTAGGTATTAGAGTAGACAGACTGTACAGCTGACTTAAGCATGCTAGTAATTATGACTTACTAATTATGACTTAAAATTAATGAAAAAATTCTAAATCCAAATAGATTCAATCAAAACTGTGGACATAAAAGGTAAGTAGTATTATCCTGTTGACAAAAACTGTTAATAAAAATGAAAATGTCTGTATGAATTCGGGAGCAGATTTCTGCATCAAGAGGTGGTATAATTAAAGGAGTTATTTTGTCAGTTTGTTGCCAAGAAGTTCATTTTACTCTATCCAATGTATTTTGCTACTTGTTACTTGATTCTGGCAATTCAATCCATTAAGTTAGGTTGTTCAGTGCTGTGAAAAAGAAAGAGGCAATATTATGTTGCCATTCACATGACCAAGAATACTTTTGTTCTGCTACAGTCCCTCAGAATGCTGCTTTTTCCACACTTCACTAGCCAAATATATTCAATAACTTTCTCAAATATATACAGAAACATGTGAATTCAGTATGAGGTCTAGAAAGCAAGTTGCCTTGCTAAATTTAACTGGTGCTTAAGTTAAACATACCATTCTTTGGAGCTGGCTAGTTTGCAGCCTTCCTCGTTCACCCAGATTAGTTTTCCATACAATGTCTAGTTTACCAATCACTGTTACACCCTTTATTACTCCAGCCTTCTCTGCAAATTCTTGCTTTGGTTTTAGGCAGTATAAGTATTGACGTGTATCCATAGGTTGTAAATAAGTTCTTGAGCCAAAAGTAGACTCGCTAAAAGGGGGGAAAAAAAACGCAAACCAAGTTCTTAGTTATAAGTTATTTTTAAGAATACTTAGGAAACCAATGTTTTTACCCCATCCCTCACCAGTCTTACTCTGTGTGTGTGTCTATATTTTATTCATGGCAAAACACAGAATATTTTTTTTTTCCACAACAGAAAACAATTCTGTAACTTACATAGCATCAAGGTGGAAAAAAAAAAGTCCCCAAACTATTCATCTGAGCCAGACAGAAATGAAATGGAAATCCATTTTGCTAAATTTATTATCTGGTATCTTGGGTATCTTAGCATTTAAGCACAACTTTGGTAATTTTCCTTCTGCTATTTGGTTCCCTCCCAGTAAATCTCAGTGTCCTGAGCCTAAGATTCCCATTCAGGACAAGAACCATCACAGCAGCTGCAAACACATGTAAGGACAATGCTCTAGCATGTTGCAGGTGAACTCTTCAACAGACAAGAAGAGAGAATTTTCACTTCAGCCCCCACAGCAGAAGCACCCAAATACTACCTGCTCCAAAAACTCCAAAAGCAACTGCAACAGTTAACTTCTACCCAGACATCACAAGCTTTTGTATTCACAACGGTTTATTGAACACAGTAGGCAATTCTTCTGGTATTTGGTATTTTACTGATACAAAATGACATTTAATTTATTTCAGCATGACAATTATTTTCTATTTTAAGATCCTATAAAGGCATTCACTGATTCATCTTGACTGCTGCCTTGATAGATCTTGATTAGAACAATTGAAAACAGTTATTAGTCTACTAGAAGGAACCAGTGACAAGTCAGATAGTCCTATAAGCCTAAATATGTACACACAGTTCAAATCAGAACCAGATGTGGGCTAAATTTTATACAGAAGATACTGAAGTATTATGTTTTCATGTTACCATGTCATCCATGTAACAAATTATGAGGACAATTTGTATTAGAGGATTAAGCTGAGGATTTCTCTACTAGATAGAAGTACAAAGTTTTAAGAACAGTTTCTATATAAGAAAACTGTAACAGCTTTTCTAGTTGGTACATAACAGGAATTAGATTTTTTAATCAAGCAAAGTAGTACAGTCATTTCATTTCAGATAACTCACTAACTATAATGTTTATATTTCATGAAACCATAATACAGAATCAGAACATACCTTTCCCCTGCTGTATTAACGGAGTTCAGTTCTGCAACATTGTACATCATAGATGGCTCTAAAGAAACCTTCTCCATAAACATTGGAGAGGTAGTGATATTTTGAATCTGAGCTTCCAGAAACACTTCATCTGTCTGGAAAAAACAAAAGTGCAAGTTCATGAAAATCCAATTAGTGTTATTAAAAAGAGTAGACAGTCCTTTTGTTAAAAAAAATAATAAAGTCACACGTTTAGTTCATGCCTGCAAATCAAATTAATTAACGCAAGAAAACACCTTAATCCCAGTAACAATAGGAGCAAAAGTGTTAGTCAACAGGTATCTCGTCAAACAATGGATGTGGGATAATTTCACTGTGTACTAGCTATTGCTTATTTGTAATGCATCAGATCCCCATTTCCCAAGTCTTTCATCAAAACTCAATAGCAATCCCAATTTTAATCCAAGTTATAAAAAAGAAAAAAATAGAGTGATAAGGAATTAAAGTGCACAACAACATGCCAAGCCAGATTACTAGTGCGTTAAGCTGTATAAAAAAAATTAAAGTAAGACTGTTTTTCTTTAAAAGAAGTAAAATAGTTCAGGTGCATGCTTTGAGATTTTATGATTATTGCAAAACATTGATGTACTGGTTAAAAAGCAAAAACCAGTCTCATCTCTCACTCAGCTGCATCATGCCAATGGTTACCAATATTATATGCATCGAACAATTTAACTGGTGCTTTACCTTTAGAACGGCCTGTGTCTGTTATGGACATGTCTGTTGAATGAAACTAATGCCTGAAGATGGCATATATGAGGACCAATTCTAGTACAGGAATGAAAGCTACAGACTGTTAAACTTCAGAAGCTGAAAAACCACAGAACTAAAGGTGGTTTTCCATCACTGCTTCTGTGGAATTGCAGATGAGTGAAGTCACTTTGCAGCTCTAAAATCTCAGGACAGAGTGATAATGGAAAGCTCAGTCTGTTAGAGATATGAGACCCTGAAAGTGAAAAACAAAACCAAAAAAAAAGCCAATTTAAAAAAAGGGGTGTATGTGTACCAAATCTGATTTACAAGAATTACGGATTCAGGCAGTTTGACTAGATGATTGTTGTAGATCCCTTCCAACGGAAATATTCTATTCTATAAATTCAGTATGAAGAAGTGTTTTATTTATGATAGAAGAAAAAATATTTTTATGGGGAAGGTGGAAGGAAGTTTACAGTTTCTTTTTAATCACTGTGAATAAATTATTTCATTATACAAATGGAGTCCTGCTTGCAAATTACAAAATAGAAGTGGGTCAAAATAGTAAACATATTTTTAGGCTCAAAAGGCATTGCTTTATGAGAAATACAGAATGGTACTGGAAGTATTTTCTGTGCCTTATAAACATGTTAAACACAAACCATATGATAACATACATTACTATATATATGTGTATATATAGTAATGAAATCTATGCCAGCTCCATGGGTTATGGATAGACCTCACACCTGAAGAAGGAGCTGAAAATAACTCCAACTAATACATGGCTCTCAGTAATCATTGCTACTAGCACCTGTCACATAAATTGATATGATTTATATCCCATAAATCCATTGCTCAAAGTGTCCATTTACCCAAATTTAGTAGTTTTCAATGCAGCAACCATAGGCAGAAATTTAGAAAAAGCTAATTTGAAAGTGATAAGAAAAATCAAGCAGCATAATGTAAAAGCAAGTTAGTCTTTTGCTATTCTTAAATTGGTTTAGTATTACATTTTTAAAACAAATACATACTTAAGTACTTCAGATGAATGCAGTTGAATACAAGGCACACCTTAAAGTGAAATCAGATTGCAGAAGTACCATACTAACTCATCAGCTGTCACATGCAGTTAAAAGTTGGAAAGTGCAGTTTCCAGATAGCAAAAGGAAGGAAGAACATCCAATTGCTGCTCTCTCCTCAAACCCACTGTCTCCAGCAGCTACATGCGAAAAGTTCTGTCACAACTTACATAAGCAGTGCTGTAGTAAACCCTACATTTCTCTGGGTCAAATGCAGGAAAATTTTATAAGGGATTAACTCCCATTTTCAAACAATGCTTCTAGACAAATTTTGGAAAGATATTTTACAGGAGGACCCCCATAAGCAAGAGTCTGTAATAATCAACCTTTGATTTCAACAATGGGTATTAAAGAAAGAGCTAACCATTTAAAAGATTAGCTGCACATATAAAGATGAGAAAACATGAGTTCATGATATGCAGAACAGACATTGCTTTTCCATTATGTTTTTAAAAGAATGTCAACAACAAGCAGAGAGACAGATAGGCAATTAAAAAAGCATACATATTTATAAAAAAAATAAAAATTACCACAGAACTGAGGTCACTCTAATGGGAAAATAAAAAAAGAACACATTAGAGAAATTAGGGTTAAATGTTAAAGAAAAAGGAGGCTAACTTTCAAACAAAATGCATTTCTGCATTTTTTTGCACCGTCTAAATAAGATAGCATTAGTAAGACAGAAACGTAAATAAAAATGGATGCAAACAAGGATGACAACTTCGTTTCTAATAAGTTATAGCTAGTATGGTTACATGGCTTACTAGCTTTGCATCAGAACCAATCCAAAGTAGAGCCTAAGGCACACAAGTCACAGATAAGGTATGGTAGAATAAACTGACCCCAAAACAAGAGTTAGTTTTTAAGCAAGTTCAAAGTTTGTCCTGAATTTAAATCCATGCAATGGTTGCATATGAAATAGAAAAACAGTCCTTATGATTTTACAGATAATTCGAAGTATCCACAGGTATAAGGTCTCAAAATAAAAATAACGTAGTAATGTTTTCTAGCAAAGCTACAACACTGCATCTTATAATAAAATCTGGCATAACATAATCAGGAAAACCACATTTTTGAATATCAATCATTAAAAAAACCCCAAGTTTAATTGCACCCTTTGTTTTCCTAAGTGTCTGTGTATTTGTCTCCCTATGTATGTCTGCAGGAAGACAGCCTTCTCCAGAACCTTTTCCAAGGCACACCAAAATCAGTGAGAGATCTTAGATAGAACAGGGCAGGTAATTCAGTCTCAGGACTGCAGCAGGTTGAGACAATGGGGCATGTGTTCCATGCACAAATTTCAGTGATCAAGTTGATTTGGATGCTACTGCAATATAAGCAACAAGCAAGAAAATCAAGGTTCAGTGTCATTCCTTGCCTTAGAAAAAATGAAATTATGGATTATGATTTCCACCAGAAAATAATTTTAGTTACAGACTATGAACAGGTAGCATCACATCTCTCATATTAGTCGTTACAGTTTGACTGGTTAGTCAGCCTTTGAAGAGCTTTTGTTAGCTAATAACTGACATACTAATTTCATTTTTTTTCCCTTCTCCCAAGGATAACAATCTTTGTTACTATTCAGGATGAAGTTCTTGGTGCTTTGACAGCAATATAATATAACACACCGCATCTAAACAAAGACTTATTTCTGTTTCTTTCTGATTGTATTTGACTTCGGTGGCCACAACACATAGCAGAACTTTATATACTCTAAGAAATCAAATATTAATAGTATTATATCAGTGTGCTAGGCAAATGACAGTTGATCAGATAACAAAATCCAAAATCTTTAAAAAAAAAATAGAATTTAATCAGTCGTATGGATACTACAATACTGGAAGTCATGTAAGTTTCTGAACAGGAAGAACAAAGGCATCAAATCAGCCTAAAATGTTTACACAGTGGGGGAGGCGATGAAACAAAACAAACAAAAAAAACCCCACAAACACAGACACCACAGCTTCTCATAGATCTTTATTATGAGGAATCAGTGGCTAATTGAAAATTAATCGTATTAAGTCCCTTATCAAGGCCAGGCAGTAAAACAGTTTTGTGAGGAAAGGATATTTTTAACTATATCAGACCTTCGTACCACAATTTACCTTAAAAAGGTTTTATTTCCATTATTCCCATTCATTACGAAGTGTTTCAGCACACAACAAAATTTATACATGAAGTATGGAGAGACAATAACATTTAATTTACCTGTTCCTCTTTCCCCTACCCCAAATTTTCTATCTGAAACAATTTGTTTGTTCACAGAGGAATTACTTAGTTTCTTAGAATTATTTTTGTTCTTAGATCACAGCAAGAGACATTTCCAGACATTCCCATTTATGGATAATACTAGTTCTAGAAAGCACTTGACCAGAGGTATGTGCTTCTACTCCAACCCTTCTTGGGTATCTCAAGCCTGGTCAACCTCAGGATTGAAGCCTGTGGCCTAGACACATGTACCAAGATATTTTTAGGAAAATGTTTTTCTCTTTTCCTCAGAACTATGATATTTACATCTCTTATGACCTATGTCTTGATTTATCCTCCCTCTAAATAAATTACAGGCTATGTATTAAGTGTCTCATAACTTACATGCTGTTCATTCCCTGCAGAGAGAAAAACTTTATGGAAAATTTCCTGCACAATTCTGAACAAGATAAATATTTGTATCTGAAATCCTCATTTGTACAGCAGAATTTCTTATCTGTTATTTTTCCCCACTGCTTTCTTTATCAATATTGGTATCAGGGAATGAAAGAAATATATCTGACAGATCTCTACAGCCATAATTTTGTATGATGAACCCAAAATGTGACTGTGATGGAGATAATTAGAACAATTTGGGGACTCTCTCTTTTCTACATGCAAATTCACAGCACATCTATCTGCTGAGTTAAGAACAGGAAAGCAAGATATTTTCTACTTATCTTAACAAAGTTCTTTTTTAAGTTGCTAAAATACCATGCATTTTGCTTCTCCTCTCACTGACACTTTAGGCTTTTTTCTCCCATCTACTGCAACATAAAACACCTACAGCTTCACTTTACTTTTCAAGGTATTTCAAGCTGTTTAAAAATACTAATGAAGGTTTTCAACCAAATGACTACTGTAACAGCTGACCATGTTTCTGGGATTATGGAAGAAGTTTAATACTCATAATGGAAGCTCTCAATGTACTCTGCAAGTATCAGTCTGAGCTTTGTGCAAATAATACAGACTACTGTGCTTCAAAATTAAGCTACTCGCTCACTGTTACAAAGGAGATGAGTAATAATGATGGAAACGAATGTCCTAACTTCTTCTGTAATGATATAATGATGGAAACCAATGTCCTAACTTCTTATGTCATGAGATATTGTGAACAAACCTATATAACACTTGCATTGACAGGGGATGTATGTCTACAAATAAAATGAATGCTGCATGTAATTTCTAAGACTTTCTACTATCTGTGCCACCTTCCGTCAAAATTCTTTTCATAAACAGCTGAACACCTAAGTATGCCCAAATAAATACACAAGGCACATATACTACCACTTAGTTTTGAAGCACTGCGTGTAACTGCCACAAGCCTAAAAAGTAACATTTTCCCAATGTAAGTAAGACTCCTCTGTTCGATAATTTCTGCTTCCCTAACCTGGTGGGTTATAATCTGCTTTATGAAAAATTAATCACCCTTACAGTAAGTACTTTATCAGCCTAAATATATGAGCAATAACTGAAAGTATTTGAGTTTACAGGAAAGCGGAAAATATGCAAAATTGGCAATTACATGAAGGTGTGACATGTCTGCTGTAGTTACCATCTCCTTCCCCCCTTCATCGAAAGTGCATCTGTCTCTAAATTAAATGCTATAAACCCACCACCTCATTTTTTTCCTTTTAAAACTGATTATCTTTCTCAGAAAGGTGTACTTAAGAAGCTCTCTGAATTTAAGCTAACCACCTAATGTGAAGTAATAAACCCAGCACACCAAAACAAACCCAGATACACACAGCTCTCACCTCAGCATTGTAGAACTTGGTTTTCACATCTAGTGGTTTAAGAACCTGAATGAAATGGAAAAAAGACAGATTGACAACTGGTTTCTCAGACAACTTCAGCATAACTGTTTATAAGTGCCAAGATCTTTATTAAAGTGTTCTTTTTGACATTGCACAAAACAGGTGCATAATGAAATATATGATACAATCAGCTAAAACCTCAGAGTTCAGCATATATACTTGCTGCTTCTTATTTGCACACTTGATTGCTTTGCTGCTAAGCAGTTTTCTCAGACTGAAAACAAATACTGCTCCACCTAAGCACTGGCCTCATTCAAAACTAGACAAATACAGTGCACTAAATAGATCTACGTCTTTAAAGCAACACCTCATTAATCTTATATCCCAGAGTTGTCTGCACTTGCATTCAAGAGTGAGCATGAACAATTCGCAAGTCCTTCAGTGTTTTGCCACAAAAGTAGCTGACAGCTTCTCTAAAAACAGAGAAGTATTCGTATGATTAGCTTAAGCGACAAATCATTATTAGGCTTCACTTTCTTCTAGAAAACACAACTGCTACAAGCAATAAGAAAGCCAATAAAGCACTTCAATCACATGAGAATAAATCAGCAAAAGAAAACAATTTGATGATATGAAAGGTGATATTAAAGCATTGGCTCTTAAGTGCGTGAATTTTGTACATAAAGCCATTACAGTTAACTTATTCAAATATGAAATAAATATACACTGATGTAACAGAAAGAAATAATCTTCAATAATACTTGTAAGCAAAGAAATTACAAGTAACTTGCTGAAGACATTTATTTCCCTTTATTCAGGGAAAGTTTTCTTTTGTCTGCATGTAAGTGCATCCTTAGACACCCCTGAAAAGTTTCAAGTTGTGAACAGTGTTTTTAGCCCTGAGGAATTCAAGATTAAAAAGTACTCTTCACAGAGATTTTTGCATTATAACAGGTGTAATGTTTAACTCTTTCAAGTAATCATAACCATCTCTCTCTGCAATGAGAAAAAAAGAAGTCAACATTTTAATTTAGGTTTTTGTTGGTGAAGTGTTTTTTCCCACCAAATATTTTGCTTCAGTGACCTTTTTACTAATTTCCCTAAGTGCTGCCATTTTTTCTCTTTGATAAAGGAAATCTTTCCATTCATTCCAGTAAATTTCAAGTGGCATTCCAGTCAAAATCAAATTATTGTGAGGTTCACATACATCCTCCCCTGAAATCCAAACAACAACCAAACCCTAGAAAGAATCATTTCTTTTCATATAAACATAATGGTGTTAAATACTCATAGGAAGCTTTGGAACAAAAAGTTACTCTACATCAGCATGAAACTACATATAATGGTTGCAAAAGAAGCTGTTTAAAACTAACTGTAAATACCAGTTCAACTTAAAAGATCCTAGAAAACCTGAGTGAAAAAGTTAAGAATCTATCAAACAGAAGATGGTAGAGGTTTTTTTGTTATAAGGCAGTTGGTGGCACCTCATACACTAGTAGCCAGCAATTCAAATTGTAAAGACCTTGTACAGTTTTTCTGTAACATTTCTTGCTGTTTGTTCTCGATTTTCTAGATGTTGTCTCCATGTCATATAAAAAAAAAAACAAACAAAAAACCAAACAAATCAACCAACCAACAAATCCACAACCAAAATTGCTCAGTGCTTTTCTCATAATGAATCAGAGAGTGTTTATAAAACGGGTTAAAGTGCGTGTGTACTGTTTGAGAAGCTTTTATGCTTCCTTCTTTGAAGGAAGAGCTTCAAATGTGACAGATAACTGGCCTTATCTATTTTGACATTAAAGTTGCCTGTGCTGGATTAAGCTAAAAACCAGGAATTACAATACGCATGCAGACCCCTGAAAATGTGCACAAATAAGCTTCCGTAGGAAATCCAAAGGAGACAAACTGACACGTTGAAAAAGGCTCTGGCAATAACAAAGGTAGGGATGGGAGAGGAGATGTGAACTGGAAATGTGTATGGGTATATTAGTGATTAGATAAAGCCTGGAGGGGGCAGAGGTACAGAATACTGAGATCCTGGGTGACAAAAAATGGAAAAATGGAAAGGGAAACCATTTCACACAAAGGACAAGACAAAACACACAAAGATGAAACTCAGCTTCATTAAAGATGAAGAAACACTGCAGAGTTTCTGAGTTCAGAGAAGAGTGCAACACAAAGATTGATATGAAATGATTTCCCCTAGAATTTTCTGTAAACACCTTTGACTAATCAATACCTGCCATTTCAAGGCCCACAAGTAACAACAGCAGTCAGGTGTCCTTTGTAGTGCATGGCAATTTGGCCTTCTAAAGACTGAAATGTTTTTTCTGAAGTATATAGAATACTATAAGAGAGCAAAATTAAATCACCTGCAACTTGCAAAAGATACAGGCCCGATTTACATAATGCTCCCACATTGCCAGACATGAGAGTATCTAAAAATGTATTCAGTAAAGCATGTCACTGAATCCTTCATTCCAGGGGAAAGAGCCCACAACTATCCAAATCTCAGCATATTTCTCTAAGAAATAAACACCCATTAAATACACAAATCAAATGGACTTTCCTGCCAGAACTAGCCTACAGACAACAATAATTTCCTACCTTCTTCAGTTACTTTCAAGTCTTGAAGTTTGTGAAGCAGAACAAAAGGTTTCAACTCTATCAGTTACTTATTAGTCAGATGTAACACATTAGACTTCTTTTCTTAGTTTCCTTTGAACATCCAGCCACTAAATGCCAATGTAAGAAATGCTACGCACACCAGAAGAAAAATGATAATTTTACCATCTAACCTCAAAGATTAAAATATGTCAAGGAGCAGACAACACTTATTCTCTTGTTCCATTTAAAAATGATCACGATGCTGGCTACTATATAAAGTTGTGTTTGGGTTTTTTTCAGAGTAGATTTTTCTTTCTCATTAAACCAATAAAAATCATTACATGTAATATTTATTATTGCTGAAATGTTTAACTGTACAACAATTAGAAACTACCAGTTCATGTGAAATTTACAGCAACAGTCACTGGCTTACTTTTAAAAGTCAAAACAGATTTTTAGTATGTAAAAGTGCTTTTGAAGTATCTATTTTAAAATGGGTTTCCAGATTCACCCACTTATTAAAAGCAGAGTAGAATACTTTGTGCAATACCTGAAATTTGAAGAACTTTCTGAAGTACATCTTCTCTCCTGTCTGTGTAGTGTAACTTACTGCACAAACTAGGCTGAAAGAAACAATTTTTAAGAAGTAATTTGAATTACTTAAATTTTGTGCCTGTATCAAGGCAGCAACAGAATAGCATGCATGTGCTGCAGTTTCATTTAAGCTCACTCAATCGCAGAAAAATTTAAAGCCTTACATGTGTGTTCCTATTTCCTTTACTTCGTGATGGATCACATCATCAATGCAGCAGTCAGGTTTAAGTTCTGCCACTGCAGCACTAGAAGCTGAAAGGTTCAAGCGCTGAGAACTTGTCTGAAGATCAGCCTGCGGACAGGAAACCAAAGCACTGGTTAGAACTGCATCTCATTCAGAAATATAAAGAAGAATAACTTATGTTATCAAGTACTAGGTTTCACTGAGCATAATATACCCTACATGTTTTAAATATATAATATAAATAAGTTATGATGATGACTTACTTATTTGTCAAAGCTAAAGACAAGTTCTAAAATACATATATATAAACAGTACAATCCTTGTTGCAGAAACTGCTGAAGGAGAGGGTGAATCGAGTCAGTTTGCCGAGGTGAAAGCCATCCAGCTGACGATGGACATGGCTGAATGAGAAAAGTAAGCCAGTACTTTATACTGACTCATGGATGGTGGCAAATGCCCTGTGGGGGTGGTTGCAGCAATGGAAGCAGAGCAAC
>JANRGW010026235.1:0-26696 GCA_024733675.1 Psilopsiagon aymara | reverse complement strand
GCCACAAGTTAAAAGCACAGTGCTGCACCAACTACTAAGAAGGAGAAAAATGACTGCTACTGCTGAACCCATGACAGTGGAGCAGGTCTGTGCTAGTTCTCAACTATAGATATATATTAGCAATTTAAAATTAGGAACTGGTGAATTGGTTTGTTATTGCATCTTCTTGGTCTGTGCCAGATGAGCAGGAACTACATAAACTGTAATTTTATGTCAGGCTTGCTGCATGCATTAAAATGAGAAGTACTAATAATGCATGAAGATTTATATCTGGCTTCTACTTCAAAAACCTGTTTAATCACATCAGTGTCTTAAATGGATGAGCATCTTTCCATAACTTGTACATCTGGTGTATTAACTTCAGGTGAGAGTTGCAGTATTCTGCTATCTTAATCCAGGAAGTTCGTTATCCAGCATCTGTTTTAGAAGCCAGTTTGAAATATGACTGGTGACAACTAGTTTCTGTAGTTTCTACTGGAGGAATATACTGTATTTTCCACATCAGCACTCACTGCTGAATAACAAACAAGTCAATCATGGAGCTATAAAATAACCAAAGAAGGGGAACTACAAATTTTTTTTGATAATTAATTTATTATATCAGATTTCAACAATTAAAGACAAAACCATTGTCATTATGAGAGAAAAGAATTTTGCATTTCTCATAGGTTGCTATGAAAATCAAGTTCTAGCACTGGATTTACTTTTATCCTATTTATAGTAGCCTAGAGGCTCAGATCATTGACATTATACCTAGATCATAGAAATCACGTGGAGAATGAGAAAATAAAATCCAAGTATTTTATTTCCAGGAAGCAAATTGCATAATCCAGTGCTGAATATTTTTATTGTCTGTTTTTTAAATTTAATTGCCTTTATTAAACATGTGGGTTCACTAACACTTTCTTCATTTTGTTTGCCATGGGACAGGATTAGTCAAGTATGCTGCCACAATGCAATTAAAAGCTGTAAAAAATAAAAGGTGAAACTAAGTTCCCATTTAAAATCGTACCTGTAACTGTAGACAGGCAAGCTTGTCTGTGCAAATGCTTCTGTGACTGTCAGCGGAGTATACCATATACTGCTTTCTGAAAGTTTTTATGCTTTTATTCTGTGACATGACTCATCAGCATTTCTGTATTTTAAAATGGCCCTTTGATCTGGGGAAAAAAGATCTTCAGAGAGACTTTTCCTTTCCTTGTTATCATTAAGGTAACCAGAAAAAAATCCTGCAGTAAGTCACAAAGTTTGATATTTCATTAACTTATGACTGTGTATAAAAACAGTTGGGAAAAGAAAATGTGTGCCATGTTGAAAAATGCAGATTCATTTTCAGAGCAATGGACACTAGTTCCTTGCAAAATCTGTGTTTGTGAATACAGGATGAGTACTAATACAGGCACACACAATTCCAGACAGAACTAGTAGATTTACAATTCTGTGAAAATATGTTTCTTTGCATTTACAGTCTTTTGTGGCTGCACAACTGTTTGCTTTTAAAGCATGGCTGTAAACACATGCTGTCTTAACAAAATAGAACGTGCAGATAAACCCTAGCTCATCTTAGCTGGGCGTGTTCTACTGTGATGATCTGCAGCTTGCATGGTAAGAAAATCTCAGACCTAAAAGAAACAGAGCTACTCTGAAGATTAAATTACATCTTAAAGGAAGTGGGTGTAATAGTGTGAATAAGTATTAATTTACATTTGCAGGAGAGTGTGATGACAGCTCAACAGACCCTTTTTCAAAATTACTTCAGCCCACATTCAGGGAGTGTTTAATTCAGCACAAGAAATGAGTCATTCAGCTGCAGACTTTTGTGTGGGTTACTAGTATGAATCTGAAACTTGTTTTCAAGCTGCCAAATAATTTATAACATAGGGATTCCTTTTACATTATCACAGAGTGGTTGAGGTTGGAATCGACCTTCAAAGGTCATATGATCAAGCAGAACCACCTATAGCCAGTTGCTCAGGATGGAGACTCCACAACGTCTCTTAGCAACCTGTGCCCATGTTCAGTCATACTCGCGGAAGAAAAATGCTTTTCTGTGTTCAGATTGAATTTCATGTGTTTTAGTTTGCACCCATTTCTTGTTGTCCTGTCAGAGAAGTGTCTTGTTGCCACTGCCAAGAAGAGTCTGTCTCCCTTTTCTTCATTCTCTGCCTTCAGATATTTATGCACATTGATAAAATTGCCCTGAGCCTTCCTTTCTCCAGTCTGAACAGCCCCAACTCTCACAGCCTCATCTTACATGAAAGATGCTCCTGTCTCTTTTAATCATCTTCGTGGCTCTGTGATGGATTCCAAGAACTACGGATCTTTCTTGTACTTGGGAGCCCAGCACTAGACGCAGTACTTTGGGTGTGGTCTCGACAGTGCTGAATAGACAGTGATAATCACCTCCCTTGACTTGCTGGCAATGCCCTTCCTAACGCAGCCCAAAATACCATTGCCCAAAGGGCATATTCCTGGCACCTGGTCAATTTATTGTTCACCAGAACACCAGTGTCCTTTTCTGCAAGCCTTCAGAAAACTGCTTTCAAGCCAGAATCACCAGCACGCAGTGCTGCCTGGGTTATTCCTTTGGGGTAGAACTTTGGACTTCTTGTTTAACTTCATGAGGTTACTCTGCCAATTTCTCCAGTATATCAAGTTCACTCCGAATAGTGGCACTACCCTCTGGTGAATCAGCTAAACCTCTCAGTCTTGTATCAGCTGCAAACTTGCTGAGGAGATACTCTGTCACATCGTCCTGGTCATAGATTTTTTTGAGCACTACTGAACCCAGCACCAACCATCAGTAGCTGCTGGTGTACACCACTTTTGGCTGGCCTCCAGCTGTGCTTCAGGGCACTGATCACAACTCTTGGCCCTAGTAATCCAGACAGTTTTTAGTACATCTCATTGTCCTCTAATCTGGCCTCTACTTTGTCAGTGATGATATTAAAGGAGATTTTGTCCAAGGCTTATTACTGAGGCTAAGGTAATTAAAATCCAGTTCTCCCCATATCCAGCAAGCCAGTCTTCTCATTCTAAAAGGCAATGAATGACATTACCCAACCATCATTTCTCCTTTGTAAGTCCATCATTTCTCCTTTGTAAGTCCATCCTGGTAGCTACCAGCTTGCCCTTCATGTGTTAGGAAATTCTTTCTAAGGGCATTTTCACCATCACCTTCCCAGGGACTGAGGTGAGATTAAGCAGCATGTAGTTCTCCAGCTCTTTCTCCTTGCCCGTTTTGAAAACGGGAGTGATATCTGCTGTCCTCCAGACTTCAGATTTATGGTACATGTCAAGAACTGGGAGCTGTAGGAGGATGCATAGTTGGATGGTGCGTAGGTCCTTAGCGCATGAAGAAGGAATACAACAAAAAAGGCTTCTGTGTCCTTATGATCTATTTTAGTTATGGAAGTGTGTATACTCAATATTGGAATAATAAACAGAGTGTAGGTGGAAAAGGACTGATCCTGACTACAAATTTAGCATCATACAGTCCCAGAGAAGCCAAGATAATATCTGATTCCCAGTAATAATATCCAGTGGATATATCAACACTAATTTTATAACTTTTCATAGTCACATCTTTTTTCTCTACCTCAGCCATTGGCATATTCTGTTGATTTGAAGACTTTGTCCATCCATCAAGACAGATCTGTGTTAATTGTCAACTAAGTACCCATGGAAAGTAAGAAATCCTGGAAAAAAATGTCTCTCAAATCAGGTGGTCAGTTTATCTTGACTGAAGCATTAGCTTTTTTTCTGAAGCCTAACAAAAATAGAGCAGTTTCAAGCTGAACAGTTATGATTTCCATCTATACCCTTTCTTTCAAGCCTCAAGTTCAAGGAAGTGCTGGCCTTAAATGGCCATGGAGTGCTTTTCCATAATGTTCGTGTTCCCAGCCAAAACCTTATTCTTAGTTTTGACCATTGAAACTGCAAGTTCATCTGCTGCAGTCTTTCTAAAATCCCACTTTCTATTTGGAAATACTCATCAGTGTTTGAGAACCTGATGTCTTGGATTGTTTGTTTCTTTTTTATCTGTGGAAATTCTGTTTTCTAAATCTTCAAACATGTCACCCTGATGGGGCAAAAAAAGATTAGTGGGACTGTTAAGGATAACCCCTGCCAGCAACTCAGTACAGCACAGCTGCTCAGTCACTCCCCCCTTCACCTTCTCTCCTGTAAGACCCACCCAATTTAGGAAATCTTAGCCTCCAAAACTTGTGTGGTTTTGAATCAGGATATATTCTTTTTCCTTTTCTGAATTTCTCAGATACTGAAACAATTTGCACCGTAAGAACCAGAATATCCAGTAAGAATCTGAGGGAACAAAAAAAAAAAAAAGCGAAAGAATGAAGGTGAGTTTTTCTAGTGCACTGCTGGAACAACCTGAAGGATTTTCTGGTTGGAAGCTCTCAAATGAATGGTTTCTTATAACTGTGAATTATGTTAGGGGAAATAAATGGAAAATTCAGAAATTACAAGAAGCAAAGAGACCCAATAGGATACAGAAGAGTTATTCTAATCAGTCATTCTTGAGTCCTTAACCAGTCCCTGAGCTGCCCCCAGATGTTTTGGTTTAAAAACCAAAGGGAAAAACAGCAACATTTTCAAACATGGGGTTGGCTGTATAAAATTGAATTAATGGTGCATTGCATTGCAAGCTGTGGCACATAGAGCCTTTCTACTTTGTTCTGGATATTTTAAGTTGTTGCTTAGAAATGGCCCTAGAGAGGTGAAGGAGAGCTTTCTTTGCCAACAGGACAAAATGTGGAGAAATTTAGATGCTCCTGGTCTATGCAGTGCATGTGGCATTGCTTGGAAAGCTACTGGATAAGTTTCTGTGGTGCATCTTTAATTTCTTTATATCTAGCTTTATGCTTTAATGAGATTGTCCTGTTTTCAACCGGGATAGAGTTGCTTTTAAACCACGATACTGGTATATTTACAAATACTCTCCACAAGGCTTAATCTCTGCCAGTCTGAAATTAGCCCAAATGAAGGCAATCAATGAGGTGAAATTCCTCCTTAAAGAAAGACGACCTGGTACACTCCCCAGACATTTGCAGAAATGTGGCATTTGTCAGGCTGTCTTTATATTAAGAAAGGATTGTTTGGAGGTTTCCCAGTGTTGAACAAACTATGGGATAGGCTTGGGAAGAGAGGATAACTAATTCATTGGTCAGTAGTAAGTATTGTAATATTTCATAAAGATTCCTCTAACATGTCTCTTGGCCTTCTTTTGCTTCAAAACCCTTTTCATAGGGATATGGATGAGTCCTTACCAGTCTGGTAAGTCAAGTATATACTCAATAGCACAAATGACATTTGAGGAGAGCAGTTTATTACAGTGAGGTTCAGAGTGTCCAGAGAACAGGTAGAACCACTTGAAAATGAAGTTACTGTCATTAAATTATAATTAATTACTGAATTAATTGCAGGTTTATTTTTGTTTTGCTCCAGTTCTTTATACAGGAGGAAGTGCAAGACTGGGATGGACTTGCATGTGGTGTTCTTGGGATCAGTCATGGGACCCAGCTTGCCAAATATTTACAAATAAACTCACAGTCATTAAGCTGGCTTACACATTGTCCAGAGACAATTTTAGTTAGTTAGAAGTTAGTTGTAAACGCTTCCTTTAGCAGGGACAAGGAAGTGGCTGCTCAAGTGAAAGCATACAGGCAAGAAAAGGTGGCTGATTCCTGTATTCTCATGTTTTTATTGTCCAGAAAAATAAAGCTAATGGTTTAGCTGCTGTTAAACAGGCCTACAGGAGAAGACTTGAGAGCAGTTAAAACTTATAGTGTCAAGTGATGAAAAGAAATGGGGTTTTAATATCAGGTGTAATTATTCTCAGAATTCCTGAATGAGGCTCTGGGATGACATCAGCAGAGCCTGGGCTTCAAAATTTCAGGTTCAAACAGTAATTTTCAGCCCAGTTTTTTTACAGAAGTTTTTAGAAATCCAGGAGAATCATGAAACTTTTACCCAATCCACTTAGCTGGAGCAGTGGTGGGTGTAAATAACAGAGTGGGTTAGTCAGAGCTGCCCAGGAGAGCTGGAATGGACAACTTAATCTCATGAACCTCAGGACGGGAAGCCTTAAATTCAATAAAGTAATCTGCCTTTGCTGCTAAGTAGGATTAGTTGCAGCCACCAGAAGCTGAGAGTACTCAGCACCTGGAGGTGTGATGAAGTCATATGTGTTTGCCTGGCTTGCTATGCTGAATTTAAATGCATAATGAGATACTGATATTCAGTACTTATGCAGATTTGCCATTAAAACAAATGGCAGACCTTGAAAATTTGAAATAATTAAATATATTTCAGTTTTAATTAAATACATTTCAGTTCAAATAATTGATCATTTGAATTATGGAAAAAGAAATAAGCTAGTCTCAGTTATTTCCATTTACAGTAGTCTTTCCTTTGACAAAACAAGTAACGAAGTTACTGTTGTTTCTTTGGTTTCCACATACTTTTTCTGTGATGAGTTGAATTATCATATTTTAAAAAGTGATATTTATTTTTCC
The DNA here is from genome assembly GCA_024733675.1 of Psilopsiagon aymara. Lineage (NCBI taxonomy): Eukaryota > Metazoa > Chordata > Aves > Psittaciformes > Psittacidae > Psilopsiagon > Psilopsiagon aymara. The sequence continues at coordinate 20,160 of JANRGW010026235.1, read as the reverse complement.
CAAACTAGACACATTTAATTAAATTTAGGACATTTTACTTGAATGGAAAAGCATGAGTGTCTAGCACGGATTTCCATGCTTCTGAAATCAATTATGCAGAACTGGTTTAGTTATGATTAAATAACCACTTGGAACTAAAGGGTTCATAATCACTTGTATTGAGTTCCAAATGCTTATGCTGTAAGTCTATGTAATATTTTTTGTTGGAAAACATGTAATGTAAGGTGGCAGGTAATTTATTCTTTTGAAGTTAAGCTAGCTCACCATTGCCTTTCTAGCAACATAGGCAAGTGAGGAACCAATACTCAGTGTATCATTTCAGCTGCTAATTTTGTGTTCACAGCTAAGATTCATTAGCACTAGCTATTATTTTTAGATAAAAATGAAGTTATATTTTTAGTTATATGACAAAAAATCCTGTATCTCCACAACTTGCCATCTGCCCCAGCTTTTTGTCACAGAAAAGCACTAAAATCAGTGGGATCATTTTCTTAGTGAAGAATGTATGGCTGATTCCAAGCCCCAGTCATGATTCTGCAGCACAATCGCGGGTGAGATTTGAGACCATCAGGGATTGTCCTAACAGACAGCAAGGCTCTGGGTGCCTGATTTGGTTGTGTCTGTGGGGTTTGTATGTGTGGGCGACTGTCCTGAAGTCCTGAATACAGGTGAAGTCAGTGGCTCTCAGACATGGGCTCTGAATGGATGTATCACATTTGTGCTGAGTGGGAAATCTGCTTGGCCAATTCACTTTTGTGGCACTTGGCTAACAGCTGGTGGGACCTTCTTTCCAGATGGAATTAGCAAGTCTGGTCTTAAGGTGGCACTGAGCTCAGCAAAGTCCTTCAGTGTGTATAAGTCATGCTCACTCATATGTTGAAATGCCTCCTCAATCTGCCCTTGTATTTTTAGGATTAAAATAATAATAATAATAATGATAATAATAGTGTTAGCCACCTTACTAATTATTAATATTCTCTTAGGAGCTCATCTACAATATATGCTGTATTTTAATACCTGTACTTGTTTTTCTTCAAATTTAATAAGCAAAACCAGAATCTTTTTGCTTTAGCTATTTAGGAAAGACTGAAGAATTAGTTCCAATATAAAAGCAATTAACATTTGGCATGGAAATAATTTTAAGAGCATTCCTTTCACACAGTTTTCACGTGTGTATTATCTGCTATAACATAAGAAAAAGAAAACAATATTTCGTCTCTGAATAAAAAATAATTTTATTCCTTTTTGTGATTTTCTGACTCATAGCACAGCATTAAATCTAATCATGTTTTTCTTTGATAAAGGGCCAGATTAATAGCTTCAAAGAAACACATTTTGATACAAATCAGTGATGGGCATTCATAATAAGCAGGGAGGCCCCATATTTGCACTTTTATGCCATTATTTAAGTATTATAAAAAATTAAATGTAAAAAAATGTTTGCAAGTGCAGAACTGTATGCACTGAAGTAGTTAAGAAACTAGGTAGGGTCACTCATCTAAAATAATTTTAAAGTATTTTTATGTGTCTATAAAAGTATAATTATGTGAAAAGGAAAGAAACTGAACATATATTTTCCAAACCCATTTTACCTCCTTCCCTCTTTTCTCATTTTAGTGCCATGTATAATTCCTTGGAAATGATGGAAAAGTATTGAGTGCTATTTATTTCTTTTATTACAGGAAATATGCACAGATATTAGGGAGTTAGAATTCAGTCTTCAATAAGATTATCATTGTGAAACTCTTTGAAAGTTTAGTTTAAATTCTGTCATGTTCTGTTTCTCTAAAAGAAACCACTTTATAAGAAAATACAGCAGTGGGTTTGCAAGTCAGAAATTGACTTAAGTCAATTAGTAAGTTATATGCTAATGAGTCTAGTATTATCTAGTCAATATGATATCTAAGTATGACTTCTTTTATCCCATTTGCATCTCTCCAGTATACCTGAGGTTTTACTCTTCATGATACAGTTTGCTTCTATATCCAGTGCATATCGTCAAGATAATTACCTGATGCAGGATATACACCAAATTTGGATCAACACTGAAGTGTACACAGAAGCTGGGATTAATTACAGAAACTCATAGACTAAATGGAATATCTTGATACAACTCCATCTGTTTAAAAGCTGGCTTCCATTTCTGGGTGCTGTTAATAGATAGATTTTTTAATTGTAAGCTTTATGGCATCAATCCACATCATTCCACATGACAGCCTACGTCTCTCCCTCTGTTACACTGCCAGTCCTTGGGTTAATAGTTGTGCTTGATCATAGAATCATGCAATCATAGAGTGGTTTGGGTTGGAAGGTGCCTTAAAGATCATCTATTTCCAGCCCCACTGCCATGGGCAAGGGTGCCTTCCGCCAGGCCAGGTTGCTTCAAGCCCCATTCAGCCTGGCCTTGAACACTGCCTGGGATGAGGCAGCCACAACATCTCTTGACAACCTGTGCCTGTGTCACACCACAGTAAAGAATTTCTTCTTAATATCTAATCTAAATCTACCCTTTTCAGTTCAGAGCCATTCCCCATTGTTCTGTCACTACTTGCTCTTTGATAAAGTCCATCTCCAGCTTTCTTGTAGGCCCCCTTTAGGTCTGGATCTTCAGTTGTTGAGATTTTCTCCGTGAGAAGGTTCTTCAGCTGTGGATTGTATGCATTTGAATTAAAGCTAGTCCTTTTGTTCAGGCAGCTGGGGAGGGATGCGTTAGATGCACCAGCCATGAAGGAACATCAGAAGCTAAAACACATGGAGAGGCAGAACTTTCTGCTACCTGGAAATAAGCAGGAATTAGGTAATATTCTATTGAAATAAATAAATAAAAAAACAGTGGTACTTGTGTTAAAGCACCTGAAACCTCCTTTAATGTTTACTGCAGAGCAGAAAAGGAGGATTTATAAATTCCGATGCCACATCTCATGGTGGATAATCTTATGCACGAGGGTTTATGCGATACAAAAATTAATTATTCAAATTTAATAAGAAGAAATAACTGATAACATTTTTATATGTTGCATAATAAATTGTTGAACTTGAAATTGTGACAATCTTTTCACCTGTATCACTATATTAATTATAGCATTTGCTCAGTTTTATACACTTTATTATAACCTTTCATGCACCGTGTACTTTAGAAAGAGTGGAGACATTTTGGAGTGAGTGCATCTCTCGTTGGTACATGGTCTTAGATTTATTTCTGAATTATTTTCTACCTCCCATTACTGCTTGTCATTTCCTTAATCACCTTTCCTTTTGTCTCAAATCTTACTCTGAAAATACAAAACCTGTACCTTTTACCTGATGCATACCTGCCTAATGGAATTACTAGATCAGCTTTTTTTTAGTTACATACTTGAGAATGTGTTTCTTGCTAATTTATTGAGCTTGCCATTTATTTTGTTTTTTCTAATGCATGATTTTAACTTCTATTATTTGATATGCTTCTTCCCTTTATTTCCACTGGTTTGGTTTTTTGTTAACTTATTTCTGTATTTGCACTCTTTGTCACCAAAGTTTGGTGTAAATCAAAGTTGAATCCAGTTTATTTTAATATTTTTCTTTCTGTGACAGTTCAGATGGTGACCCTGAGGTATAACAACAGCTTTGTTTCACTCTTTTCCTGATGCTTATTGAATTTACTGTGAAGGAGAGGCTTCTCTCATACCTGCTTGTTCTCCTGTGATTGTCCTCTCTTACCATTACACTGGCTATCCATAAATCTCTCAGTACTGAAAGTAATTTCGATTATTGCAGTTCAAACCAAGCAGATCTAAAATACGTTTGATTCCAGCAGGGTAAATTGCTCTTGTGTTTTTACAGTGCTATTACTTCCCAGCATGTTTTGGTTTATTTTTTCCTTGCCATACAAAAACATACTGGCTCTGGGAAGGATGTGCGATGCTGTTTAGTCTAAGTTAGTCCAATTTCTGTGTAGAAGGAGTGCATGAGAAATACAGATAATGTGTTTTCTGCCTTGATCTCTGACTAGGGAGAATGCTGAGGCACTGCTGCCTCTCCAAAGCCAAGCCCTGATGGCAGCTTGAGGTTTCTGGAAGGAGCTTCCGTGCCTGCTGCTATGACTGACAGAGAAGGGATGTTCTTCATCCTCTTTCCCACTGTCAGTCCAGCTTTGCCACCAGTTTCTCTGCCAAGCAGCTGTGCCAGGCAGAGATGCTGATGCTGCTGGTGATGCTGCTGGTGCAGTGCCATGAGGAGAGGAGACAATGCTGTTCTTGTCAGAGTATCAGCAATATGGATGGTCTTCTTTATTCACAGCCTATGAAAACCTACCTAAGCAGAGGCTATGGCTAAACCGTATGATCAAAATAAAATACAAGGTTCCTGGAGGGATCCACTCACAGAATCTAAGCCATAACCTGGGTTAGTCTGGACAAATCTGTATTCTGGAAAAACAAAGGACCAGACAGACAGACCATGCTACTACAATACTCACAGCTCCTCTGTCGGGACAGTGCAGCAGTGATGAATCACCCTGCTACCAGCACCTGCTCCCAGGGTGTTACAATGGGACTGTGGTGACTGAACTTAAGATATTCTCTATCTCCTGACTTAGACCATGAGCATTAATACACTTCAGTATATGCTAGTAGCATTATTAACAACATTTCTGCTCTGCATTTGTAATAGACTTAGTACTTGCCAAGACTCCAACGACAGCTCGTGTTTTTCTAACCTTATGTTGCAATAAGTCAAATACTGATGTTGCTTTAAAATCTAATTCCTGTGTCATGTATCAAGTTCAGTCCCAAGGTGCTTTATTCAATATACAAGTTAACACGTAGTGGGATTTTTAAAAATTCTAAAATTATTCAGAAGCCATAAAAGAAAGGGCAATCAACAAACCCATAGCAAGATATTTTCTTGCTCAGACTTATCATCTTTCATTTCCAGTCTCTGCAGGTCGAGCAGCATCTTTTGTTTAATGTGCCACGTGGGACCAGGAGAGCGTAGATGTAGCCAGGCTGGATGAGGCAGGCACACTAAACAAGTGTAAACATGTCTGAATTTTGCTGGCTGCTTTTACCATCCCTGTTATCCTTGACAAGGGGTCTGGAGACCTACAGCGGTTAGCAGGAGGCAATACAGGTTCCACCTGGCATATTTTTTGGGAAAAAAAGATGCATAGTTATTATATATAGCTTGTTACTTTCATAGGCTTTAATATAGACTATAGTAAACAGTTAAATGCAAGCCTTAAGAGCAATTAGTGATATTAGTAGTGGAGCACCAGCAAACGTCTGGGGAAGAGCAGTGGCAGTCCTGTTCTTCTCCTTGTCTCCTTTGAAGCAGCTGGGTTTTCCCAGCGAAGACCAATCATATCACATCCCTTCCTTCCTAGGAGCCAGAGTAAACATCCAGTGCAAATCCATAATGATTTCTTTCGGAGTAGGTGGCCACGACACCCTTCTTGCAGCCTGCTGTATGCTCTCTGTTCATACTACCAATTCTTTCATATATCCCCTTCAAGTGAAAGCTGTAAATAAGCATTAGTCTCTGGCAGCCAGGGTTCACTTAGAATTAAATTCAGGGATAGGACACTGTCAGCTAAGTGACTTCTGTGGCACCGTAGCTGTCATTTGAATGAATTACAGACCACAGTATCCATTTGTTTGGGGAACTGTGAACAAGAGGGTAGAACAAATTGGAGCAAATGGCTGATATGTAATAGAGGTTCCTGAAAGTTTTCCAAACACCAGGCACCCATCTTCAGTGTGGTTATTCTTTGTGGCTAGCAGCATTTTCATGTAAACTGGAATAATCTTCTGTTGAAAGCTCTCTTTAGTATGAAAAAAAAAAGATTAATTTGATTATAATTAGATGAGGCTTATTTTGCTCTGTTCTAGCAAGGACTAAAATATCTAGGTCAAAGTTTCGTAACAGTTGCCTGTGCATAATTTACACTTTGGGATTGGCAGCTTCTCTTCAGATGCTGAGAAGCAAGACATCCCCCCTCCCTTCTATGCTTCTTCTAGAGTGTCGTGCCCCATGCTGATGATGCCAGGCAGATTTAATTGTGCATGCTCAAAGAGAAAAATGACATCCATGCTTGGGTTAGTGCTCTCTGTGGCAAGCTGACAAATCCCCCAGCTGTCAACTAACCTCAAAGGCAAGTGTATGTGGCTCCAGCTTATGTCTGCTTGCATTCTACCCATAGGCATTTATAAACTGGAACTCGTATTGGCTGCAGCACATTCAGACTGCTATTGTGAGAAATGTGTGGTCTGTTTTATGCGTTTCAATCTCTAAGTGCGACCCGCACAATTAAGGTTTATTTCTCAGACAGACTATAAACAGGTAAAGAGAGCAATTTTTTTTTTGCATATGTGGCAAGGAAAAAGCATGATGTTTATGGCTAGGGATCTGCCTTAGAGAAAATGATGTATTTCTTGAGCTCGTATGGATTATATTTATATGTTTATGTATTTATTGGGGTTGCTAGATGCCAGAGAACTGCATACACACAAAATGGCCTTAGGTAAGTGCCAATATATATGGGCAAATGCAAAGAGACATGTGTTGCTAATGCAATATTAGAGTCGCAGAGGAGGACTTCCGGCAGAAGCATTCTCACTTGTGGTGCACTGCAGGCTGTCCATCTAAACCGATCATTACCTGGCACCTATGCTCTAGTGAAATAATGAGACTAATCTGCAAATGGGCAAAAAGCCATCTTAACAGATGGCTGACTGTAGGTAACCAGGAAACCATGCATATACATTAAACTTGGATTCAGAGCACATGGGTCTTATCCAGGAACATCAGAACAGCTGTCCATTTTGAGCTCCTCCATATACTGTTGAGAACATATGCCATATCCATCAGACACCCACACAGAGTGGGCTAGAGCCAGCTCCCGTGGTTCTGAGGAGCTTTGTCAGAATTGCTTGGTTGAGCATGCCTTCAGCTACAGATTAATCTCATGTTTTGCAATGAACTTTGAATTTGTGCTAGTGAGACAAAGAATGAAGTTGCATCCACCTAGTTTGCATGCCCAGATGAGGCACTGTCTCACCCAAATTTTAGATGATGGAGAGCGCTGTCCAGCTTACCTGACATAGTTATCTAAGTTTCCTAATTAGGGAGTGATAGAGAAAGGCTTTGGGTATGTGCAGCAAAAAGTCCCGTATGTTTACATTTTTAATGCATTGGAGTCTTAGGCCAGGATCTTAGAATATAAAAAAATATCAGGTAATGAAGAGTATCTTCGTTAACTCAGAATTTAGTTCACCAAACTTTTCTGGTACTGAACAGCCAGTGCTGCTGCTGTTTTATCTAACAGTCTGATACTGAAGTACTCAGCTGGCAAGTGGGAATTCCTGGGTTCTTGGGCTCTTCAGTATAATGAACTGCAGATCATGACCCCACAAGTCCAGATGTGTGCTTCTTATCACGCTTTGAAGCGGAATCATAGCACAGCTCACTCTTGTGAGGCCACAAAGAACACAAAGAATCAGCAACTCCAGGAACTGGTACCACCAGTTATTTTCAGGGGCTTAGTGCTTCCCCATATAAACAAGGGAGCATGTGGATTGTGTCTTGTTTAGTGTCCAAAATTAGTCTGCATCTGAAAACAAACAAAGGATCATATTCAAGTCACTTAGCTCAATCTAAAATTCATTGAGTCTTGTGTCCTGTTCTCTGGCTATGGATTTTCTGAAGCACATACCCAATGGAAATTCTAAGCTAATTGGAATTTAAACTGCCTGAAAATAGCCCCAAGGCAGCAACATCAGGATTTAGGGGAGACTAGCTTCAGTGAATCTCTTCAAGTACATGGAGCCCTGGAGCTATTTTACTGGTGCTGGGAGCTGGGAAGGATGCAGAAGTGCTGCAGGAATCACAATCCTGTTTTCTTTATCCTACCCAAGCTTGAGAAGAGATCTCAGGATGGGGCTTACCTATGCCTGTGAATGTGGTACTCTGTTTTGACAACAGAGAGCTTCAGAGAATATCATGTGCCTGAGAGTATTTGGTAGTTCAGGCAGTGCAGACTGAGATTTCTAAAACCATAGGACCTCTGCATAAGACAGCCATAAATTTGAGTTACTGGTACCTTGGGACCTTTGGGAAGCACTTTAAGAGTTACAGAGAAAATAGCTACAAGAAAAGCATTCATTTTTGTGACTGCTTTTTCACTTAGTTAAACTCAAGGAATTTGATTACTTAAATGCAAAGTGTTAATATGTAGTTGTTTGTCTGTGGTCTTAAGATACCTGTAAATCTGTCCTAGCAGCAGTAACACTATGTGGAAGATGGTCGCATGATAAATGGCTAGCTTAACTGTGTAAGGAATGTGTGTATGTTATAAAATGTTATCTGTATGGGGGACCAAGTGAGCCCTATTAATACTTCAGAGTGTCAATATTAAGAATTATAATTTTAGGCTAGACTTACATAGCTCTGCATCCTTGAGGTAACTTGTATTTAACCTAAATTACTCTCCCCTGTAACTCTGTGGAGTTAGAATGAAATTCAGCTGTCACAGATAAGAATAATGATATTTATTAATAGTGCAAATCATTCAAACACATGCAAAGAATTTTAATGTGTGAAGCACATCAGGAGAGGAGATCACAGTCCTCAAGGGATTGATTTATCCTTGGCTGCTGTGAACCTTTATTATGCTAATGATAGATATATATTCCCAAAATCTGTTGTGTCTATCTATGCCTTACCCTTTGATTTCTTTATTAACTGTCCTGCCTTGTCACTACACGTTCTTGTTAATTCAGATCAGGTTTTGCAGCTTGCATCACACTTGCTATTTTTTACCAAAATGGTTTACTGAGTTCTGTAGCAGCTTATGGGCTTTTTTCCCTCTTTGCCGCACCTGTGCTGCTGCTGCCAGAAGGGCCCTGGGTGTGCTGCCACCAGTCTGACTCTGATGCTAATGGGCTTCCTTTGTTTCTACAGCAGTCAAGGCAACCTGATTAATCATTCCTAACCGACATTAATAAACATATTTTTGGTAATCCGGGGTAAACATGTTCGTGTAACTCTAGAATACTGAAAGTTTTATCTGAATATGTAATTTGGTTTCAGGCACTTATATAAATATTACATTTTATGGTGCTACTGACTTCACTAAGGTTGTAAATTCTTGGTATTTCTAAAGTCAAGATGCAAGTTTAGGTGGATAGTTGTGGGTGATTAGCTCACCTACAGCAGTTCTCTGCAAACACTGTGATACAAGTAGATGGTACCCTTAGTATAATCAGTAAATAGAGAAGCTGTTTATAGGTAATAATGTCTTTAAGGGTATAAACAAGAGAGAAACAGAAAGGCTAATGTAGATTATCAGATGATAGACTGGCTATAAGATTATTAGAAAGCTAGAAGAAAAGCTGAGAAGTACAGAACATTTCCCATGAGCTAATTTTAATATGAGGAGTTGGGGGACTATTCTGAAACATAGCAGACTACTGCAGTGCATACCTACTTCATTATACTTTCTTCCGTACAGGTATGTCTTGCAATTTCTTGTGCTTTCCCTTGGGACTAGATATATATGAAGCTTCAGCAGCATAATTTTGCTCATGTGCTGGGCTCTGAATTCAGCTACAATTAAATATTCAGCAGGATACTCTAGCTAAACTCATGTAGCAGTTATGAAAGATTAATTCAGTGTTATGTTTCTCTTTAATGAAGGAGTTGAAGTGAGCATTTCTGTTGAAAATTTCAGATTTTAGGTTTAGAAATTATGATCTTTATTATGCTTTATGAATGGAACATAAGATGATTGATCTGTATAGAGTTATAATTTTTTATTGAAATCTTTCTCTTTCAGAATCGCATCCCAACATCTTAATTACAGTCATCATGTACTTTGTTGTCTTTACCTTGCATTTCAAAATACATTGTAGATACTTCTGATAGATATTTCTTAACTGGACATGCAGTAAATAACCTGTAGAAAAGCTAAGGGCATTGCATAGCACAATGGTGTAGATTTGCAGATCTTGCTGTATGTTATAAATCATATTTGGATTTTTTGTTTCATCAGTAGTGATTTTAAATTATATGGCTTTGTGGCAATTTCTGGTAGAATTAATTTATAAGGCAGTGTTCAAAAAAAAAAGTGATTAAAGCAGCAGCACAGTTCCAGTTCCTGTTCCTTGCAGGTCCTTTCTCTTTTTTTCCTTTTTTTTCCTCTTCCCCACATCTTTCTCTTACAAAATTTTCTTGCATTATTAATGAAGTATAGTTCCAGCACTGGTGTGGAATCTGAAGGGTGAACTTAATCAGTAAGTGGGAAGTCCTAATCCTTGTAAAGCCAGTGTGCATAATAGATGATATTAAGCAAGCCACAGTAGATGGTACCTGCTCAGCAATTGCTGTAAATGTGGCATCGCTGATTCTGTCTTTTTCCCTTTGTGTTTTACACAGAGCATTGTTTTAGAAAGATGTCTTTGGTTTGTTACCATTAATGTTAGAATGATAGAAAAATGTGAAAAAGGATTTAGGGATTGGTGTGAACTCAAAGCCATGAACTGGTTTACTAGCAAATTAGGGATTTGGTTTCAATTATGATTCTGCTGTAAGTATTACACACCTTATTGTAAAATTGAGGTTCTTTTCTGAATTTCATTAATAGATTTTACTCCAGCTGCAGCCTGTAGAAATTTAGAAGCGAAATCGTGACCAGACTAACACTGTCTTAGAACACAGAAGATCAGCATCATGTCTTTAAAAGCATTTAAAAGCAGGAGGGAGAAGGAACACCCCAATTCCATCTAACTGTTTGCTAGGTCTTTAACTTGGCTAAAAAGAGATGTCACTTGTACGTCCTGGACAGTCACCCATCCAAGACAGGAGGCACTGTAGCACTGTAGCATTTTCAGACTCTTGCATGACAGTCAGTAGCAGTTGCTTGTGAAAGGATGAAGAAACTCAATAGCTGAAATTCAGTAATCCTTTGTGTTTTGAAACACGAATTATCTGTCGCACAGTTGTGCTGCCAGTGAGCCGGCTGATGCACTGGGCTCTTATTACTGTGATCAGCAGGCAAAGAGCAGAGCACCAAAGGAAGGAAGCTAAAGAAAAGGAACTTTTGACTGAGACGGAGGTTACAAAATAACTAAAAATTGCCTAATATTACATATGTCTTACCAGTAAGAAACGGAAATTCATCTGATGTTCTGTTTACTGAGTTTGCAGTGATAAAGTTGATACTCTGAACTCTTAGAATGGGCCTGTTTTATATCACTTAACAATTTCATATAGTAAACATATCTTTGTTACTTATGAATTCTAAAGAGAGAGCTCCTTCTCCTATCAGAAGTTGTAAATCACCTAATCAAATGATTCTAGTGTAAATTCTGTATACGAACGTGCAATGTAAGGTAGACTTTGCGTTTTAAGGAAATAAGGGTAGCCAGGGGTGTCTGCCAAAAAAAATATATATGTAAAAGGCATTTTTTGATCTAATTTCAAGTTGTTTGGGATTGGTACCTTTTATGTGTGAAAGTCCATTTGCATATTGTATGCAGATATATTCTTGATGTATGCTTTGTGTTTATGCTTACTCTGCCTTGTGTGTTTTATTCTGTGTGTACATATTCTTTATGGCCACCTTCACTCCCCATATAAATTTGTCCACTTGCTATTGGTACTTGCTCGCTCCCCATGTGTTTTTTTTTCAACATGCAGGTGATACTGCAGCATGATTCATCCGAATGCCATCCATGTTAATTTCTGGTTTGGGCATATTGGCAGCTCAGCCAAGACACAAACTTTCAAAATAAAAACTTTCAAAACACAAGCTGTCTGGTTTGGGTGCTTTCATAGCCAAAACGCAAACTTTCAGTAAGTTTTACTCTTTGCGTTTTAGGATTATAACGATGAAATTCGCCAGGAGCAGCTGAGGGAACTGTCATATTTGAATGGTTCTGAGGATTCAGCACGTGGACGAGGCATTCGAGGAAGAGGGATTCGTGTGCCACCTGCAGCTCCTTCAAGGTGTGGTAACCTGACCTATTATGCTGATGGCTTTAGGTAGTATAAATAATGGCAAAAGAAGCATATCTAAAAAAAAATAATTTAAAGAAAGTCACGTACACATCATGGTCGGTGAACCAAAATGTTTTCCTACTGATAGCTTTTATGTGTTATGCCTACAGTTTTATGACCTGCAATTCACAGGCTGCAGTGAGTGCTATACAGATAAGCAAACAACTAATCAGAGCAGATTATGAACTTGGAGAGAGGATATTTCTAGGACAGAATATTGCTATGTAGGCACAGCATTGGTGTGCTCAGTAGCATAAAATTGATGGTTAGTGAAATAGTATATAGTCAGAAAAGGCTACATAGTCTGGGTGGAACTTTTATTTGCCAAACAATTACTTTTTTTCTTTTTTGTATGTGTATTGTATCTAGAATACATATCTATTGCATTATATATTATCTATTGCATGGATTAAGAGTTTTATATGAATTAGACTGTCATCATCTAAAAACACTGATGTATGAATATTTCTTGAATTCTTCCAAGTATTTTTGCAGATATTGGTAACAGCTCTGCTCTTTCATGAGGCCAATATATAATTTTAATACACTCTTTCAGACTCATTTTTTACTGTGAACCCTTAAGAAATCGTTGCCTCAGGCATCTAAGTTACCTAGCAACTTCTAGGTGTCCATAGACATCATTTCAGGGTAGGTCCTAAGAAATCCACTTCTATTTTGGAAGAAATTGGATATGGAGGTACCTTATTTCATGCTGACAGAGGAGTTGTGCTTTGGTAATTGAACTGGGTGACCTTGCCTATGACCTTTCTTTTTTCCATTGAAGGTGTCCATCATGTTTTCACTCAGTTCTTCTTGAACAGAATTTTTTATCAGTAATATGATGCACATACATAGGATTTTTTGCACTTGGCATTCATGACCATCTTCCTCACAAAGTCTTTTTGGGGTCAGAAAAGAGTCTTCGTTACACCTAAGGTATCTGAAGGGCTTGACTTAATAATAATGTTCACGACATCACTGCGACACACTGGCAACTTTTAAATTAGGTTCAAAGCATAACCAGTGGAGTGCTCCTCCTGCAAGATACCCAGCTGATTGTATCACTTGCACAGACACAGGGACTTGGACGCTTTGCTTATTCTCCAGTCAGATACCCCAGGAGAATATTTAAAAAAAACAACACTGAAGTATGTAAGATAAATATTTATGATAGTAATTTACAGTAATAGCATACTGATATTTGTAGTGGTGCAGCTGATAAACTGGAGGGAAGGGATACCTTCCAGAAGAACCTTGACAGGCCTGAGGAGTGGGTCATGTGAAACTCACGAAGTACAGAAAGAACAAGCGCAGGGTCCTGCACATGGGTAATCACCAATGTCAGCTCAGACTGAAGTATGAAATGATTGAGAGCAGTTCCTAAGGATTGAAAAGGATTCCCTAAGGAATGGAAAGCAGACATGTACTCGCAGCCCAGAAAGCCAACCATATCCTGGGCCGCATCAAAGAAGCGTAACCAGCAGGTCAGGGAAGGTGATTGTCTCTCTGTACTCTGCTTTCATGAGACCCCACCTTGAGTACTGCATTTAGCTCTGGAGTCCCCAGCACAAGAAAGGCATGGACCTGTTAGAGTGGGTCTAGATAAGGGCCATGAAAATGATCAGAGGCTGGAGCACCTCCCTATTCAGAAAGCCTGAGAGAGTTGGGCTTGTTCAGCCTGAAAAAGAGAAGGCTACAGGAAGGTGTATGATGTAGTTATAAAAACCTCTTTTTAACCAGTAACAACTTGTTCTGACTTACCAAGTGCTTTACAGCAAGGTGGATATCATGTAAATACATAGGAAGATGCTAAACCTCCCCGTGCTTGTCTGTATGCTACTCTTCTCTCTGCACAGTAGGGGAAAGCAGAATCCCATGCTGCACTTCCCTTGTGCTTAGTTAAATTAGATGGAAAGAAAAGTTCTCGCTCTGCTTTTATACTCTTGCTCTACTTTGCCTTGCAAGTTTCTGCTGTACTGCAGCATATTCCGCCAGTCAGTTTCCCCCACCCACCAATAAACATGAGAATGAGAGTGATGACTGCTGTCATAAAATAGTTTGAGAGCAACAGAAAAAGTTTCTCACTTTCTTTTCTAGAACTACTTTGCAGTAACTTTGCAGTTCTGTGAACTACGATGATCCAGAATTTCATTAGTACGAGCAACAAGATGAGGTGTAAAAGGCACTGGATGGTGTAAAAATAATGCCTTTCCATGATATGAGTTCTGCCTGAGATATTGCCTAAAAGTGCTTGACATTGTAGCTGCCAAAGTTATATGACACTTTAAATAACAGTAAAAATGTAAGAGCCTTTAAGATGTGGTAGCACTTTTGTATCCTCCCTTGCCGTTCATGCCAAGTTAATCACTCCTTTCTTCCCCCCTCAGGGGACGCGGGGGTGCGATTCCTCCTCCCCCTCCTGGAAGAGGTGCTCAAGCACCCCGAGGAGCGCCAGTGACCCGTGGAGCCCTCCCCGTCCCACCAGTGGCGAGGGGCGTCCCCACCCCTCGTGCAAGGGGCGCCCCGGCTGTCCCAGGCTACAGACCACCCCCACCACCTGCACACGAGGCCTATGAAGAATATGTAAGTAACCAGTAACCACGTGCATTCATAACATATGTGAGCTAAGCTCTGTAGTGAGCATTGAGTTCCTCTGATGTGGAAAACTCCAGGTCAATGATTCCTCAGTCTCTGCTGCTTACCCCTGTGGTGAATTACAGTCTGGGCAATGCAGTGTTTCTCCAGAGCTGTGGCTTTGGTGATGTAGGTTCCTAGAATTGTTCATAGCACAGTTTTGGATATGAGAAGGGCATGCTGGGTAGATCTCAGGGTGTCATGAAAGAGCAGTACAGATATTCTAAAGATTATATTATAATTAAAAGTCACTCATTACTGTAGGTAAGTTCTTAGGAATAACAGATTATGTCCTTTGCAGAAAATGGGATTTTTTTTTTGTTGTTCTTCAAAAACCTTTTCATTACACGTAAATAGATACATGTATATTTGTATTCAGCATTGTGTTACAGATACATAACAAACAGAAATTCAGGTAGTCTTCGTGGAAGCTGATACAGTGCTGCATTATTTAGCAAAGAGCGGAGCTGTCACCTTTTCTTATAAGATGTTAAAAACAATTGTTCTGTAAACATCAAAGCTTTCAAGTTATCCTCATTAATGTTCCCGTCTGGAACTATCACCATAACAACAGATATCCAGGTAGAGAGGAAAGTGCTATCAGTTACGATGTCTGACTTTATCCAGGTGTGGCAAATCCAAGGGTGAAATGAGCATCCCATCCATTCTGTAATCCTATCACAAGGAGAACTCTTGAGGAGATACCCTATAATTGAGAAGATGCAGTTTTATTCAGTTAATAGTCTTCTTAGAACTGAAAAAAGTAAACCAAAAATAGCTCTACTAAAAAAGGAACTTAAAAAGTATTTCCTTCCTTGATAGTGTATTATCCATTAGTATCAAAATGTATGACACTTTCTGTGCAGAACTGCATCTTTTCTTAATCCATGACTGACAAATTTCAAAACAAAGTCCTTGTAATGTAAGATTAATATTATAAATTTAGTAAATATTTTCTTCTTTTTGTGTGTTTGTTCTTCATCTACAGTACTAGTAAATGTCCTAGGGTATTAAGCAGTTTTTAAGGAACATTTCTTAAACTTTTTATGGATGGTAAATATATGGAAAGCAGGAGGAGAAGTTGTGGCAGCTGGATTATCAAGGTTAGGAAAGCATTCAGCTGGTTCCACATTTTTTGAAGTGCTTGTACTCTCAAGAGTGCAAAATATGCACACAATTAAAGGAGTCATTTTAGATTGGAATAGATTACTCCAATAAAAACAAATGTATTTTTGTTTTTATTTTGCTTACTTAGATAGTAGCGAGAAACATATCACCTGATAGGACAAATTCAGATTTTTTAGAGATCCTTTCATCTCCTGTGTCCTTTCAACATTGCTATTCCACTGTTATGAATATGTGGGTTTCCCCTGACTTGCTCTCATTCACCAGTTTGCAATGAAAATCTTTTTCCATCTTGCAAAGACTTGTAAGTGCAGTCTAAATCAGCTTGATATTTTATGGACTGAGGTAATAATTAAAAATCTCTTGGATGTGAAGGTAGAAGGGAAAGGTCACTGTCATACATCTGTACATGAGTTTGTAAAAGTTATTTTAGGGAGAAATATTTTCATTTTCCAGGAAATAATCAATAGTTTTTCTTCCCAAGTAAACCATTATATTACATATCCAGCTGGATACTAAAAGCCAGTGGGTCTATTTGTTGACCAGCAGCATAATTGTTGTTCTTTCACACTGAATCCTAAAGATGAAAAAATAATTTTCAATGAATAATTTATCCAGTTTACTTTGTCTTATTTTCTGCTTGTAGGCAGCCTAAAAGCATATTACAATTTCTTTATGTGTAAATGTTTTTCATTTTTGAATACAGTGTTTCGCTCCGATTTTTGCCTACTGTATGCAAGCACCGTTGGTTTGAGTAGTTGTGCACATGAGTGACAAGTCATTGATTGTGCATATCGATGCTTCAGATTTTTCTTTGCTCCAATAGAATGTAGCCATTTGAATGCTGAGCTGGAAGTGAACTCAAGAAATAGAATAGGATGGCTGCAGCAGATTTTTTTTTAATGTTTAAGCAGCATTTCATGAAAAAAAAATCTTTAGCTACTTGCTCAGCACTGCTATTCAGAGATTGGACTGACTGACCTTGAAACATCTTAACTGTTCAAATCGGTTTTCATAAGCATTTGAAAATTTGGGTTACTCTTTTGTAATTAGACATTATCTAAATATTTTGAGGTTTTCCGATGGCCTTTCTGAGTGTCCATAAAAGCAGATGTCTCAAGATTTCTCAGTAAAAGTCGCTGATGAAATTACATTCAACACTTTGAATGTCAAACCTGAGCAAAGACAAAATTATTTGAAATAGCTTTTGGAAGGGAAGGGATAGCGACCCACCTCATGCCTTCTTCTTTACTTATTTTTGAAACAGATATATAGCTTTTATTGCAGTGTACATAGTATCTTAGAGGAACTTCAGAAGGCTACCCACAGGAAGAGGTACAGACTTATAGAAGAAACATGGAAAAGGAAATAAATGCATATTCTTAAACCGTACTCACTTTAAAAACAGCTCATTGTGTGTGAATTTGGATGAAGACCTTAACAGCTGCATGCAGCTTCTGTGATCAGAGGGGTAGTCCTGAGTTTGTAACCTGGTGTTATGGTTTGACCACAGCTGACAACTAAGTACCATTTAGCCACTTGCTCCCCTGCTGTGGGACTGGGGGAGAGAATCAGAAGAGTAGAAGTGAGAGAACTCATGGGGTGAGATAAAGACAGTTTAGCAGGTAAAACAAAAGCTGCTCATGCAAGCAAAGCAAAACAAGTAATTCATTCACCACTTTCCACTGGCAGGTGTTCGGCTGCCTCCAGGAAAACAGGGATTCATCATGCATAATGGATACCTGTGAAGACAAATACCATAATTCTGACCATCTCCATCCTTCATGCTTTTTTCCCCAGCTTTATGTGCTGAGTGTGACATCATACAGTATGGGATGTCCCTTTGATCAGTTGGGATCTGCTGTCCTGGCTGTGTCCCCTCCTAACTTCTTGTGTGCCCCCAGCCCCCTTGCTGGTGGGGTGGGGTGAGGAGCAGAAAAGGCCTTGGTTCTATGTAAGCACTGCTCGGTGAGAACTAAAACATCTCTGTGTTATCAACCCTGTTTTCAGTACAAATCCAAAACATAGCTCAGTACTAGCTACTGTGAAGAAAACTAACTTTATCCCAGCCCAAACCAGCACACCTTGTGAATAAGAGTGCTGTTCAAGGCCACAAACCTTAGTTCAATGTGACCAATCTGTAAGTGCTCCTTTTCTGCTGAAGATGATGTCCACCAGAGTTCAGATCAGAGCAGAGGCTTAACCTGGTCATTGTGAACTTTAGTCAGAAGATTCTTTCACTAAGGTGAACTTAGCCCTTTGTCATTACTCTCTGAGATAAAATTTTATGCCTCTAATCTACAAACACCACCATTCTGAAGATGTCCCTAGTTGCTGAAAGGGATTCAAAACTTTATTAAAAAACAGCCTTCTGGACCTCAGGTTCTGTTGTGTTGTTTGTTCTTTAACTGAAAATCCCTCAGAGTGGTTCCCCATTAAATGCATTATGGATCATACTCCTCCTCCTTCCATAAATGCAGTACACAAATTAATTTGCATTACTGCTTAATTCTTTTTTTCCATTTGTAGCAATACATGCCATGACCAGTTTGCAGCAATGACTCAATCTGGAATCTTTCAAAAGCACTGATTTACCAGTGACCATGTTATTACTCCGAGGATGCTGAAAAGCCTGCTGTGAATGGTAGGAGTTCCAGTAGGCTCCTCAGTTAGAACTAATGGCAAGATGGCTGTTTGGGATTTATCAAACAACCTCTTGTAAATTAGGTTCATATCTACATTGTATTGGGCAGAGATGTTTCAATTAGAGAGAATGGTACTAGAATTGCATTTTAATTGCCTCTTTTAAACTTACATCTTGTGTAGTTGTGGTCTGGGGTTTTAGTTTTGTCTGTTATACAGCTGATGTCCCATCTACAAATCTTAAAGCATTTCTGTATCAGTGCACTAAGATAGGAGAGAGTAATTGAAAATGAGTTCAGATATTGGTTTAGATCTGCATTATCATCTTTATTGGCAAGAGCAGTGGTAAGACTGATTTTGTGTCACTTTTTCATTACAAAGATTAAGATTTCTTTTGGTTGTACATCTACTTTATCACGTGAGTGACATACAGTAAGGAAAATTAACACTAGTGTCATCTTTACAGACTGAGGGGAGACTTCTGGAGTCTTTTCTCAACAGTAAGCAACTTTAAAGGCTAAGTGAGGTCTTGCTGGCAACTTATGAAATAGGCAATAGACATGACTGACTGAGGTTCACAATTTGTACAAAAGTGAAGACTTAAGAAGTGCTTGAGTAGATACTCTGCTGGAAGGAACATCCTATTGAGGTAATAAAGCCAATGTTCAGCAGTGTATATTTTAACCTGAGAATCCAGACTTTTTCACTCAAGATTAAACCTAAATATTTGAAGGGTACTTAACCCAAATATAAGCAAAAAATGCCATTGCTTTCAGATCCTGTGTTGGAAGGATTTGCATTTGACTCTCGAGCTGTATTTTTGCCTTCTGAATCAGGAGCTAGTAATGAGCTGTAGAGTGATATTTTTGCATTTTTTTTAGAGGTATGATGAGCCTTGCTAAGAGGTCTAATGTGAATCTAGAAGTGACTTAGCACCCCAGATGCAAAGAATTGCCAAGAAAAAGAAAAATTTGGGACTAAAATATGCATTGCTTTTATATTTTACTCGCAAATGCATTTTTTCTCCTGGATAAGAAAGGAGACCTTTGCACAGAAAGCCACTTATTTTAATATGAATACTTAGATGAGTTTCATGTATTTACAAAGAAGTACATAAATTGGTTTTGCAAGAAATAGGCTGGTCTTTGGAGACAGTGAGAAGCTGGTACAGCTCCTAGGCCTAGGATAGCAAGATTAAAAAGCAATTTTAAACATGAATATTCTCTCTCGCCTCTCATTTAATTGACCAAACCAGCCAAACACAGTTTCTTGTTATCTTCTGGAATAAGTGAAGAGCAGTGCTTTTAGAAAGTCACCAGAAAAGAACCACACAGTAAGACAGATTGTGCTTTTAATGTCATGTTGTTTTTCCCTTCATTTCCGGCTATTTAAAATGAAAGCAAATGCCACATTCAACTGTTTATTCTATGCTCAATGATTATTTACTTTTTTCAGTAGTTTTCAAACTGAAACAACTACTCTCATTTATTCAGTGCCAACCTCAACAATGAAGAGACTGACAATAGGAGGCATTTTGTCACACTTCAGCATTTTAAAAAGAATCAGCATTTACATGTGACTCTGATCCCCAAAGTTGTGGTTGCAGAGCCTTTGTTAATATTTTAAACTATAACTCATAGGGCTTTTGAATCCATTCTGTCTGCCACTTCTGATGGAAACTGTATGAAAAGCTGCACTTCCTCTTCATGACGTACTTGCACCTGT
>JANRGW010026233.1:10962-21192 GCA_024733675.1 Psilopsiagon aymara | reverse complement strand
CTCCCCTTCAGGAGCCTTCTCTGCTCTAGGCTGACCCAGCCTGGCTCTCTCAGCCTGGCTCCAGAGCAGAGCTGCTCCAGCCCTTGCAATGCCTCCATGGTCACCCCTGCACTCGCTCCAACAGCTCCATGTCCCTCTGGTGCTGTTGCCCCACACATGCCCTTCTTGAGCTCTATCAGGACTGCAGGGGGCTCACACCAGAGTGGAGTAGAGGGAATCCCGCTTGTCATACCCCTTTTAATGCAAGCATGCAGAGCCCCACTAGGTGGACCCTGACGCCCACAGGAAACCCTTAACAAGCTACCAGTGGAATTCAGTGAAGGCTGTTACACCCTGTATACAGAAAGCTCTCCCTTCTGCTCTCCTCCATGGCTCAATACATAGGGAGTTCTCAACACCCTCCATATCAACCACTTCTTGGGGGCTCCTGTCCAATAAAGCTGCACCCAGAGAGCAGAGCTGGCAGCTCCAGATCTTCTCCTTTCCTACCTGTTATGATTGCGATCAGTGCCCACCGGGGTCCTGCGCATCACCAGCTTTGCTTTGGCAATTCCATCCTGGAACGTTTTCTCAGCTGCAGCTTTATGCTTCCGGATCCTTTCTTCCTCTGCTTCTTTCTCCATTCTCACTGTTGGAATTAGTACAGAGAAATATTAACTTTCTTCTATTGTATCCAGACATCAATATTCTATTTGACCACATCATGGGGGTAAACCCAATAAATTACTGGTGACCTTGGTTAATATTCTTTCAGCATAGGCACTCACCCTTCATCATGCTTTCCACCCACCATTGTAGAAAAAGAATCAAGAATTGTTAATAAGTCAAGGTATGAGGATTAACTGGGCTGAGAAAAGTGGAAAGTCTGGGTTAAATGTGCTCATTATCAATCCTCATTCTACCTCAACAGTGGCATTCACTGCTGTGCAATCCCATGTAACAACAGGGCCAATGATCTTTAGCTACAGCACAAAACACAACTACAGCTGCCCAAGGAGTCCAAGTGTTGGCAGCGGTGCAGCCGTCACACCGGGGGCCAGCGTGGCTCATGGATGTCTGGACTTCTACAGCCACAGCTACAGGGAATGCTGCCTGCACAACCTCACCTACTGGAACACACAGCACCCACCATATCATGAGCTCCCCACACCTTATGCTTTCCCACACAGTCTATAATTTGAAGAACATGAAAATAGAAACCTTAGGTTTCCAACTCATGACAATATTGCGATTTCAATAGCTGTCAATATTCACACCTGCTGACAAAAAGAGAAGGGAAAGAAAATCATGAAGTGGCCTAAATTCTGGCATCACAGGGTCCTGAGCCTTGTCACAGGGTCTTACAGAACAAAACATGTCCTTTCACATCTTCAGGTAAGGAGCAAGCTTCTGCCAAGAGACAGAATATTAAGGTCAACAGGATTTACACCTCTCATGATGGTTCAAGAGTCTCTCTCCACTTCTGCCTGTCTCTGAAGAACAGATGTACTTTCAGCAGGACAAAAAGGAACAAAACATCCAACTGAGTCACACTGGCTCTCCAGAGCCTGATTTCAGCTTGACACAGACATCACTCCTTCATAACTTGTGCAAAAGGCTGTGGGCAACATTCCTGTGTCCTGAGAAAATGCAAATTAAAAAAAACCCCAAAAGGAATAAAGAAATGAAGACTTTGGAGCTCAAAACAAGTGTATGGAGGTTGTACACTGGCTGCTGGCCCAGGGAGAAAGCCGACTTCCTGCTAAGTCTTCTCCCAGGGCTACTGCTTACTCTCTCACAGCCATTTCCTGTATCCTGACAGGTTTGATAACACTTGATCAACAAATACCTGGTAAGTCTCTGAAGTCCTGCCGCTGTCATCAATCCTGACTGGTAAGAGGAGACATGTTGAGAAACATACCCTTGCATTTGTTACACCAACTCGCTCTATCAGCTTTTATATAGCAACATACCAACAATATACCAACTTACACTAACTGCAGCATGGCAAAACCAGCCTGTGAATCTATGCCTGCCTGACACAAGCAGCTGCACAACCCACATCACAGAATCCTAGAACAGTCTGGGCTGGATGGGACCTTAAAGTTCATTCAGTTCCAACTCCCTGCCATGGGCAGGGACACCTTCCACTAGTGCAGGCTGCTCCAAGCCCCATCCAACCTGAGTCAGTGCCTCATCACCTTCGTAGTATGTCTGTAAACATCAACTCCTCCCTAAACCTTACAACTGCTCCCCTATGTTGAAGTCCTGAAATCAGAACAAGGCACAACAGTCACTCTCACAAGTACCAAATGATTTGTGTCAGTTAAATCTGAGTCTCACAAACCACATCACAAGATCCATGCTACAGGAAGTACCATCCTCACTTTCCACTAGAAGGAAATGGAGGTGATAGGATTTCTCCAAGAATTTCTCCTCTGGACACCTTCTCAAGACTTGCTGCCACACTTGATGCTAGCACAAGGGACACCTCCCTCCTCTTCAGAACCCTCCCCTCAAAAGCGAAAACTACAACCAAACCAAGCCACGCTGCCAGCAATCTCCTCAATGCTTACAACCTGGAATACTCTGGGCACTATGAGACAGGTATTTTTTCTATCTAACCCAGTTGCAGCATGTATCATCAAGTGCCAGAACAAAGAACAGGCAAGGAAAGAACAGAAACTCAAATTTATTTACATGCCAAAACTATTCAATCAAAATGACACCAACTAGACACCAAACACCAAATTAGACACCAAACGAGTGGATTCCTCCCTGCACCTCACTTTCAGTTGTGATGGTAAGCTACTCTCAGTTGGTACTTTCCTCTAGCAGGCTTCATTAGTTGCATAAGCTTCTAGCTTTGCTCTCCTCCAACAGACTGTACAGGAGCTATCGCTTCATGGAGTGATAAGGCAAAGAACAATTAGTGCTGCAGTAACACAGAAATTAAAGTGACTTGACTTTTACTATCAACAAAATACAGATATTAATCATGCTATTTCAACAGGAAGTTCTGTACTGACTTCTTTTGAAGGCAAGAAAGAACAAAAAAGGCCCATTCATGTTTTCTTACACAGGGCTCTTTTTTGAGCTGAGAGTAGCAAAGCAGCACTGGCCTCAATCGTGATAGGTTTTAACTAGAAAGAGGCTGGTGCTCCCTGTGTTACAGATGCTACCAGAGCAGTAGAAAAGAAACCTCTGACTGTGAGATACATATATCTAGATATGTAAAGAGCAGCTGATGACAAAACATATTGCGCACTGGTCCATATATATGTATACAAATATAGAACCACTGTACAATAGGTGTTTTCTCAGCAACTCCTTTTACTTCCCCCAGAGACACTAACATTTTTAAAACCAAATACAACTGAAGTGCTGTGAAAGCCAGTATGCTGGAAGAGCTTGTAGAGAGCCTGGGTGGCAGCAGGAGCACCCTGAAGCAGCTCTCATGCAACACCAGCCCCCAAGCCTGAAGTCCTGAGCAGACTACCCTTGAGCTGCTAACCCTGCAGCCCTAACTGGTGCCCACCAACACTAACCACAATTGTTACTCCAAAAGGCTATCTCTGGGCCTCAAGCAACTACTCATTGGGTAAGAGCAGCCCTGGGTGCCTGAAATATTGGGGTTTGTTATGAGGAAAGGAAGCAAGATGAATTCAAACCATAATGAAAGGCTTAATCCTTCCTCCCCTGCCAGAGGGACATAGTTTTCCTTGTGGAGTGAATGAATGAATGACATGAATGAAGAATGGATTAAACTTCCTCAGCACTCAAGTCAAATTATTCTTATCTCCATCAATGTAATCTTGCTTTTCCTCACATACAACTAGCAAAAAGCATCAAGTGAGAGCTACAAGAAGTACCCAAAGGAGCAATGTCCAAAATGTATCAAGTTTTGAACTATCATGAATGTACCATGAATTTCAACTTGCGGTCAAGCAACTGGAACCTTACAAAACCTTGGGCTGAGGCCCTTCAGCTACAGGCTGTAGCTCTTTGGCATTTTGCTTTTCTGGAGAAGCAGGGCAGCACCCCAGGTCTTCAGCAGTTTATTGGCACTCCTGAGACTCGCAGCTCTCAAAAGACAGTCTGAAAAATCTTCTTACTGCCAGTGTGAGGACAGTGCCCTCCCTTAGAAGCCCCAGGGTATTACACGCTATTCACCTATTCCTGGTCTCTAGAACAGACACTCACAGATCCCAGCCAAGGCACAGAAATCATGCTCCATGTGGGACTGTTTGAGAAGGGAACAAACAACCCAGATGAGCTATCCTGTCCGGTACCCACACCTGCAACAACAAACCCCCCTGACGTGTAATTCCAGAGTATCCCGCTCTTCATACTCCCCTGCAGTAAAAGGCACTACTTTCCCAGAGGCATATGGAGTCTGACACTGAAGCTTATGTTTCATAGAGGTCTGAGTGGACAGTTCATGTAACTCCATAACTACTTAAAATGAGAAACTGTAAACGGAAATGTGTTGCCCAAGTACTTATCTGGGAGGTGGGCTGCTAGCATCAGTTTGACAATGTGCATGGCAGTAAGACCAGCAGCAGCTGAGGAAATAGGTTTTACACAGAAAGTACCCCCTCTGTGCATAAAAGTCAGAAGATATTTGGATGTAGACCAATACTTACTGTTGCTTTCTATTCTCCAATCCTCCTGGGCCTGACAGAATTGGAAAGGTACTGAACACTACTCTAGAAGCAGTTACTGATTTTTGTGAACAGTCCAGATTTTGAACTGCAATAGGAACCACAGCCGGTGATTCATACTCCTCCAGTAAGGAAACCCCTTAAAACCAGGTAACGCTTTCGAGAACAGGCTGTTGATTTTGCCATTAACTTATTCACCTCTAATCCACAACACGCAAGTGCTCTAATCCCCTGGTATTTTTCTTACCTCTCATTTGTATTTCTTGTTGCTCCCTCTCTTTCTTGGCTTGGATGGCAAGAAGGCGCCTGCTCTTCACAGCACTGATCATATCATCAGCTTCTATCTCAGCCCTGTGCTCTATTTTCATCATCTCATTTTTCTTCTTTTCATTTCTTCCCATCATGTTCTCATCTTTCCCATTCTCCTTGCTCTTGGCCACCATTTCTTTTCTCTTCTGTTTTTCTGCTCTCTTCTTGTCGTTTTCCTCCTTCAGGATAGCGAGGCGCTCCTTCCACAGTTCAGCCGACGTCTGCTGCTTGGCCTCCACATGGTCCTGCACTGAGTATGTCATTAGAATCCGGTGGCACAGGGCTCCAAGTATCTGCAATTTCTCTTCAGGAGTCAACTCAAAGAACTCAGACGTCTCCAGTTTCTCGAGAAACTCATCCTGTACTTCATTATCTTCAAAAGCTGCTGAATCCTTGCTTTCATCTATGTTATCTGAGACCTCACTTTCCTCTTGCACATCTGACTTGCGCAGGCATAGGCGAACCAACTCAGAAGCAGAGTGTAAAGTCAGTGGTATTTCAGAAAGCTTCATTCCCAGCTCAGCATAATCTTCAGCAATTTCATCCTGCAGCAGGGTCTGCAAGAGAATGACCAGTACTCGGTTCAAATACAGGAAGCCTCCCTTTTCTGCACAAAGCGCTTCCATCAGGGAAACTGCTGTAATGGGATATTGAGCATCCGGCATCAATAACCCTGAGTAACAGCTCAGGAACTCCACTACCATGGCAACATCCCCAAAGAGTGTATTAGGAAGTCCTTCTGGAGTATCAACCAGTTTAAAAGTAGGCAAGCTCTTTCCTTTCAGATCTTGGTCCTCGTATCTTTTCTGTTTTTCCAGTTTTTCCTTCATCTCCTTCTCCTTTCGCTCCTTTGCTCTCTCCTTCAGTTTCTCTTTCAGCTTTTCCCTTTTCTTCTTCATGTACTCCTTTCGCTGCTCTTCCGTCATGGTGGCCCATTTCTTTCTGTGCTCTAGAAGCTCATAGCGTTTCTGTACTAAGCCTCGCAAATCCTCCGGGAGACGGGCACGATCCTCATTGGAGAGCAACCGAGCTGTTTTGGAGATGATGCAAGAAAGAGCACTTTTTTTGTCTTCCCGGTCTTTGTTTTCTTTGTAATAGGCAATGAGATGGAGTGCTGCAGGAGGCAGATGTTTCTGCGGTTTGCTGGAAGATCTAGGGGTGCCTCCTGAATTCCTGGGAGCCCTGGACACTTTAGTAGTACCTTTAGCCATGTCCAGTAGTGTCATTTGTTTCATTTTCATCTTAGGGGTCTTCAAGCCTTTCCTTGGAGACTTTGATTTCCCTGATGACTTCTGCCCATTCAGAACCCTTTTGCCCCTCTGCTTTTTGTCCAAGGATTTGTCGCTGCCCTTTCCCAGTTGGCTCCTCTTTGGAATGTGAAAGTTAGGACCAAGTTTAGCAGGTGACACAATTTTCATCACCTCTTCCAGCTCCTCTTTAGGACATTTTGAATTCTTAGAGTTTTTCACCTTCAGTGGAGAGCCAATAATAGATTTCTCCAAATGCACGTGGCACCACAGAGTAGGACTCAGTGGCTGGCCCAGGGATGATCCATCAGCTTTGGACTTCTTAGAAGGCTTTCTGTCAGGTGATCGAGAGCTCTTCCTCTTGGTTGAGGGGTTGAGAGTCATATACTAAAATTAGAGAAAGAATTAATTTATATTAACATTAAAAGGTAACTAAAAGTATCCTTTTCTGTCAACTATTTTTGCCTATTTTTACTTTTGATGTACTTTTCCAATGAACAGGGGGTACTCAGTACATGAAGGGTAAAAGGCTTCTGCAATAGCTTTCAACGTTCGGCACTGCAGTCACTGTATTGGTTTGGGAGTCATCAGTTCACTCCGTAAAGTTCACATTTAATTTTAGAAACTGAAACACTACAAAGAATTTTTAAACTCTCCCAACTACATTACAGAAAACCTGAACAAGTTGTGGGGAGGGGTTTGCCTGGAAAATGCTGACACTCATTGCAGAAACAAGTCCTCTGATGAGAGACTTGGTGAATCACGGGGAGTTCGGCCCTAGATCCCACCCTGCTCACTGCCCAGAGGAAAACCAAAGGAGCATCTATGGGAGACAGGGGTTCAGAGGTTGGTTTCTGAACTGCCTGAAAGCACCTGGAATGAGGAGGGGGGCCAGGATTTGGTTCTGAGGAAGGATTCTGTTCTGAAGCAATGCAACTGAACAGTGACTGGTTTTAAGCTCCTGAAATCACCTACCTGAGAGGGCACTTTTAGCACAAAGCATTTTAACCCAGAGCCAAAGAGAGACTGATTTCAGAACTGTCTCAGCATCTCAATTTCCATTTCAGAATGCACCCAGAATACTAACATATTTCAAGAGGCAAAAAATAAAATACACAGATATAACCTCTACAGACTAAAAAAATGAGATTCCTTAGCAATAAAACACCTCCACTGTAATAAGCACAGCAAAAGACACAAACATCTAAGCAGCAATTATTTCAGAACAGACATACACAAACGTGACTGTCACAGGAATACTCAGATTTTCTGACTCAGGGATGTTCACTCTTGAAGGCTTTGTTTAAGAGCCCTCATTAGCCACCAGAGAAGTTTTTACTGAAGACTGCACAATCACCAAATCCAGCATCTGCATTAACTTCGTTCTACAAAAACTGTTTTGAATTCTTTGCTAAAGGCAATTACCTCAGCCAAAAGCATCCAGCACCAATATGAATCATGAAAATGACAAATTCACAAATATTAGACCCAAAACTTATACTGG
Organism: Psilopsiagon aymara; assembly: GCA_024733675.1. Classification (NCBI taxonomy): domain Eukaryota; kingdom Metazoa; phylum Chordata; class Aves; order Psittaciformes; family Psittacidae; genus Psilopsiagon; species Psilopsiagon aymara. Next base: position 13,489 of record JANRGW010026233.1, on the reverse strand, counting down.
AGGGGGAGCCAAGACACGACAGTTCCACCTTCAGCTGTGTCACCTCTCAAAGGGTCAGCCTGCAAGACTGGACCTTCCTGCTCTGCAGCTTACTAAGCTGACGGAAGCTTTGGAGCTTACCCAACTGCCACATGAAGTCTCCAAGACTGTCTAACAGTGAAAGGGTGAGAAAGCAAAGGAGGTACTTTTAGGAGCTCTTACCTTATGTGGGTCAAGCAAGAAGTCACTAAATTTACTGGGGAGAGCGTATTTCTTCACTAACTCATCCTCCACAACCCATGGAGCGTTCTCACACGTGCCGGCCCGGAGGGCGTTATGTCGGATGAAGTACCTCAGGATCTCCTTGTTGGGAGGACGCTCCGTGCGGACTAAACTGTCTGCTGGTACATTGCTGATGATCTTGGAGATAACAGACAGACTGTTAACACTTAACTTCTAATCACATTATAAATAAATATCATGTGGCTAAAAGAAGGCAGGACTATTGTAGTGCTTCATGCCCACAACTTCTCATTCCTTAAAGCTCTTATGAAGGCTCAAACCAAAGAGAACTTGAAGAACTGACATGCACAACAGAGACTGGCAGGAGACTGTTAGCCAAAAAAGTAAAAAAATACTAGTTTATGTTGCAAATTTCTTGCCAAAGCTTCAGCTCCGACTTTCCTCTAACTGAAAAGATTTTACATGCTAAGCTTCATTTTGACTTTTTTTTCCTGAGACCACGTGTGTCAGCTCTGCCTTCCCTGTTAAATTAGCCAGCAGACGACAGAAAGTACCCAGCAGTGCTGCAGCTACATGGAGCTTTCCAAAGCACAACTACCTACAACTCCCAGAGGTGCTCAGTTAGAACGAGAGCAGCCTCCGCTGCTCGCAATTTAACTAGTCTAACTCTGCCCAAATTTCATTAACTGCCTGGCCAGAGATTACCCAGTTAACAGCAATCCCTCCAAAGCTACGGCAGCACCATGACTCAGTGTATGGTACTAGGGAATTCTCAGGTGCTACCAGGCACAAAACCCAACTACCTGTAGAAACAGCTGACAGTCTGTTACTTTATAGAGATAATAACAGTGACTAATCGAACTTCCATATTCATAATAGAAATGATACAAACAGAGAAGTCACCTTATCTTCATTTTTCAGCTTGACATCGTATTTGTGTGGAAGGAATTTAGGTGGAACCCACTTCCGTTCTTCCTTCTTCAAAGAAGTGGGAAGCTTCCGAGGAGACCTACGAGCTCTGTCATCTGGCAAAGCAACGGAAGAGATTCAATGTCTTGGTATTGGAGTCAAAAATCAAATTGCTCAGAGCATCACCAGAGGCGGCACCTCACCCCTCCCTACACACCCGGTGCCTGGTTAAACTAGAATGCCATGAAAAAAAACCAAATCAGGCTTTAAAACCCCAGACTGTTTTGGGTTGGAAGGGACCTGAAAGCACTTCAACTTCCAGTCCCTGTCATGGGCAGGGACACCTTCCACTGGAGCAGGATGCTCCAAGCCCCTGTGTCCAACCTGGTCTTGAACACTCCCAGAGATGGGGCAGCCACAGCTTCTCTGGGCACCCTGTGACAGCGCCTCAGCACCCTCACAGGGAGGAACTTCCGCCTAAGAGCTCATCTCCACCTCCCCTCTGGCAGATTTCGTAAATCTGAGGTTTTAAAAGTATCCTAAAGATGAAGGCTGCAGAGCTCCTAAACAGCTCCAAAGGAAGAGTAAAACCTATCTTCAAGGAGTACAAAGGATCACTTGGAGTATTTAAACCCATCTCTCTACAGCTGGTAAGCTGCGAGTACCTGGAGAAAAAATGGAAGAAAGGGAGAAAATGCCTATAAAATTCATTAAGGAGAGAGAAATTTTACAACCTAACCACAAATCTGTCCAGGAACCTGACCTGCCGAGTCCTACCTGCCTCTGCCATGCCATACTAGAAATAACTCTACTGCAAGAATTACTGGCTCTAAATTAAAGTAACTTTTAAAAGCATTTAACTTCAGTGGCCATGAGTTTTCCAGTTCTGAGCCCCATGCATACAGGCTCATTTAAGCTTGAGATTTAAAGCATACTCATATAACCACTCTTTATTCTCACAAGAGGTGTAACTGAAGGACATCACCTTGCCAGCTGGTGTTCAGTTTATCATTCAGATTGCAAGCGTTAATCATTTCAGACAAAATTCAAGCTTACTGAAGGAAGCAATCCCCAAATGTTTCTCTTTTTGTGGCTACGACTCAAAGAGAACACTAAAGCAAGCATCAGAACAATTATTTGGTGGCCTTCTATGATGGGGCTATGGAACTGATGGACAGAGGTAGAGCAGTTGATGTCATCTACCTGGCCTTGTGCAAAGCATTTGACACTGTCTCACATGACATCCTTGTCTCTAAGTTGAAGAGACATCAATCTGATAGGTGGACCACTCAGTGGATAAAGAACTGGCTGGATGGCCGCATGCAAAGAGATGTGCTCAATGGCTCAATGTCCAGCTGGAGACCAGTAACGAGTGGTGTCCCTCAGGGATTGGTGT
>JANRGW010026233.1:0-10862 GCA_024733675.1 Psilopsiagon aymara | reverse complement strand
AACTTAAACAGGGGAAGTTTAGATTGGATATGAGGAAGAAATTCTTTACTGTGAGGGTGGGGAAGCACTGGAATGGGTTGCCCAGGGAAGCTGTGAATGCTCCATTGCTGGCAGTGTTTAAGGTTGGACAGAGCCTTGGGTGATATGGTTTAGTGGGAAGTGTCCCTGCTCATGGCAGGGGGGTCGGGACTTGATGATCTTAAGGTCTTTTCCAACCCTAACTATTCTACAATTCTATGATTCTACCTACTAAGTACATGCAAAATGTAAGTAGATGGTAGACCAAAGTCAGGCATTAGAACAAATAAATGAAAATTTGTCACATTCTAGGCCCGACAGCACTTAAGCTTCGGCAGCATTATGGCTTTCATGGTATGAAACCAAGTTCTGCCCCTGCCTTCCAGAATCAGCCGCCTCAGTTAAGAAACAGATTACAGATGTTGCATAAGTGCGCACGTACTTTCTCCATTAGTGCTGCATTTCAGACGATGCAAAGTGGAACTCTCTGCTCCAAGCATCACTCATTTTGGAAGTCTTCCCTCTCATTATAGAAGTTTTCTTTAAAATAGGCCCCCGCTTTGGATTTTCTACCAGTGACAGTACACATGAAAGGAGATGAATCCTCTCATCACAAGTCAGGCTGAGGACTAACACGTGCCTGCTTTGGTTCCCAGTTTGTATTAAAAAAAAATCTTGGTAAATTCACAATTACTGAACTATGTTCTTCTGCTCAGCAGCACAACAGAAGTTGCATGAAGGAGAGCTGAAGCTCTGTCAAAGTCCTGCTTTCAGAGATCTGCCACCACATCTTCTAAGTGACTGAATCTGATCTTCACTGGATGCACGTGCCATGCATAAGCAAGTTCCTGCCACAGGCCTGTGCGTGATCTCTCCTGCAATTTACTTCCTAGATTCTAGAAATAGGGGTAACTTCAAATCCCATCAAACAGCACCTGGACACGCAGAGGTGGGGAAGAAGAAACCACTGCATGCTCCTTTCTGAAGTTATTTCACAAAAAAGTGTACTTCATTTGCTGTTTCATTCCACTGCAATAAAACTTACAGTCCCTACAGTATGGGAATCTCAGAGAGCATCCCATATGCTGGAGTCTCCTATTTCCCACTTATTCATGATTTTTCCAAGGCAGTATTAGCTCCAACTACAGTTCAAGCTGCAGAACCTGCCTTCAGTAGTTCACTTCTGCCCATTTCCCAGAGTTCACTCCCTAAGCAACTGAAACTACAAACCCACTTCAGACTGCACATACGATGCAATGAAGTTGGTATAAAGCCTTATTTGGGGCTTCTGAAGCACAGCAGACTCCTAACCAGAATGAAGAACTGAAGCTCGCTCTGCTCCTTTTTTCTCCTCCCACAAAGCCAGCCAGCTTGACACCAGTGTTAACAGAAATGCTCAGGGCAGCCCTGCCCCCTTGTGTATGCACAGGAAAACACAGCTTCTGCACAGAATCTGCGGAGCGAAACTCTTGTGGGATGACCTCAACCCACATGACCAGCGGCCGCTGCTTTTACTGACCATGTTATGACCTTTCTGGCATCCCTGATCTGAAAACACGGAGGTTCACCTTTTACGGCAAGGGCAGGAGAGTAAAAATTTACAGATGTGACTAAACAGATCATCAGCCAAGCAAGAAAATGCAAACACAGGGATCCCAAATCCTGTGGGATTCCTTCCATCTCCAATCACTTCAATGGCACTGCCAGCAAGAGCCCAGCTGAACACAGCTCCTCAAAACAGGCACACCAACGGACAAAATATTATGGTAAACCTAACTCCCAAGCCCCCAAAAAGCCGCTGCAAATCTGGTCAACAATAATTTTTAAAGTAAAAGGTACTTCCCAGAACTTTACTGAGGTAGTACAAGAACATGGCACAGACTGGTTGTGCCTCCCCACCCCACAGGTCCTACTGCTGTTTCAAAGGATGAGTATAAGACCAGACTGTTTCTGCAACATTTGGTTTCCCCCTTCCTGGTTATACACAGGACTGCAGTGAAATCACAACAGCTCAGAATTTCTTCCAGCACCCATCAGCACCAGCTGACAATTATTAAGCTTGGCAGAACTTGTTTTCCACTCCTGACTTTGCTAGGCTATTTCCGAGTTTCCTCTTCTCACATCAGAGGAGGTTATGTGCACCTTCTCCAGATGCAGAAGTGGCTATTGATAAATGTAAATGGCCTAGTACACAAGTAATAAACACATCAAAAGGACTGCAACCTGTTTGAAAGCAGTTTTTGAAATGTGTTCTAAAGAATCTTATTATTCCATCTTTAAAAAGTTACACAGAATATGAAGCTTTCTTCTCTCTTCTCTCAACAATTCCTTCTCAGAGTTAAGAAAAGCCTTGGATATCCAGTGATTGGACACCCAGTGCTTCCGCTGCAAGGAGTAACAGACATGAAAGAGGGGGACAATGTTTCAAAACATGCTTTATTTTGAACCCTTAGAAAAAAATTCATGTAGAAAAATGCAGATTTGTCTCAGCAGCTGAAAGTTGGAAAGGGGATAAACCAAAAGAAAAAACACTTTTTTTTTGTCAGCTGGGGACATGAAAGGGAATTAGAGCGTGTCTCTGCAGAGCTTCCGAGCTGGAGGGCGTCTGCGCCGCAAAGGATCATCATAGAGTCACAGACTGGTTTGAGTTGGAAGGGACCTTAAGGACCACCTAGTTCCCGACCCTCACATAGATTTCAGTATTACAACCTAGAACGATGGAACATTTTCTGCTTTAAACCAGGCAAGAACAGCTGAGAGTCAACAGCACTGATGCCACCAAAGCTGCACCATAATTAGTGACAATCACAGAATTTTTTGACACATAACACTGCTTAAACATCACAGACAATGTTCACAGTCCAGACCCAACACATAAGTTCAAATACTCACTTCCAGGTGCTATCTACTGGCATGCTGTCTTACTACTTACTCATACTTTCCCTCCTGTTGTCATCTTCCTTCAAGATAGCTTCCTTCTGGTTGTCCTGTGCCACCTGGCTGGAGTTCTCCTTGTCACTGGATGGGGAATCACAGGCTCCATCAGATTTCTTTTCCGAGGCCTCTTCATCAACCTTCTCCAGGGGATGTATTTTCACAACTTTCACAGGCAACATTTTCTCCTTACCAACCTGGAAGGCAATAGTGATGAAAACTGAAGCTGGGCAGAACACATGAACTAACGAGCTTTTAACACTCCAAGGAAGGAAGCATGCAGCCAGGACTACCTACAAGTTGTAATTTGGCAAAACACTTAACTGTCATCCTTCCCGAGAGGAAGGATGATCCCTCTCATGAAGCAATTACAGGGTGTCTTTCTGCTACTCCTACCTGGAAGTTCTGTACAAATTGCTAAGAGAGAACTGCCAGCCCTCAAGTTCTTCCAGTGTTTAATGATGCTACTTTCTCAGCCTGAGGAAAGAGTATGTCCCTGATGCAAACTTGCTCTCTCAGCAGCCCCAGTTGAGAGTATGTCCCAGACAGACTGCCAGCACTTTATACCTTTCCCTTATTTTTAACAGGTTTGAGTTTTCCCCACCATTCCCAGTTCCAGAGGGAATTTTCTAACTGTCAAGGCATAGAAACTTGCAAGCAGTTGACTTCAAGCTACATTACTTCAGGACTATTAACCCTCCTGGGAACACACTGGAGCAGATTATGGTAAATGATAATATGTAACTTCTTCTAATTATGTATTTATATATATTTAAATATGTACAAAGATCATCACACATTTAAGCAGTATAATAAACATCTCTATTTCCCTACACACACATGGATCAGTCATTTTCTTCTTGCCATCAGTACAGGTCATCCACTTGCTTCTGCTTATAGAACCATTCTGCATTCAAAAGCAGGTGGTGTCACAGGGATTCTACAGAAAAGAAACTCTCACCATCTTTCTGAGGATGTGACTAACACATCCTTCCCATCTCCTGCCTTTAGATATCCAAAAGGAGCTCTGTGCAAAAACCATGGGATAAAATAGAAAATGGATCCTTACCTCAAAGTCACACTCTTCTCCCACTGCAAATTTGGTCATGATCTCCAGCCAAGCAGCATCCACCAACTTCTCCAAAGATACAGTGTTGTGGTGGACTATTTCCAGTACCAGTTTCTCATACCAGATGGGGAACTCCTCCTTCAAGCTGAGCAAGCACAAAAGTTTTCATTATTCCAGGAATAAAAGCCAAACTGCAGAGCCACCTCCCATTTCGCAATCCGGGAACACTAACAGCCAGGACAATGCTGGAGGCAGATGCCACATTAGCATGCAAACATCTTTAGGCTTTTGCTGCCCTTCCCCAGCACCTCCCCACAGCATTAACTGGCATAACAATATGAATTGCACTCCTCTTCCCAGAAGGAACCCCAGAAGTGCTCTGGAAGAGCAGCACTGATGGTAAACTCCTTCCTGCTGGTCACTAACTGCCTCTCTATCACATGTTAAATATACCCCAAGATCACACAGTGGTTCTGGGGCTTGTTACTCTAGATTTTGGCTTCCAAACAACACCACTCATGATGCTGGTGAAGATCTGGCATTTCTTTCTTTCTGAACAGACTGCTAACTCAGGGAACAAGATAAAGGCAGGTTAACACAATCCAATTCTCCTTCCTGAGAAGGATATTTTGTCTGTTTCACCACATTATGATCTTCAAATGTTTTCACTTAGAGAAAAGAAAGGACTATTACAAATTTACCTGACTGATTTTCTTTCTAGAAGATCAGGTCTCTGCTGACAGAAGACTATTAAATCCATTGCATAAAGCTTTCTGGCTAAAAAGTCCATTTCAACTTACTTAAGGAGGAACAAAATACTCCATTTTTTTGAAGTCCTCTTAGTTTTTTAGGCTCCAGGATGCAGGGCTGACAATCCTCAGCTCTATCTACTGCTCTACAACTGCCACTAGCAAATCTATCCCTTTAGCAAACCAGTAAATGAACTTCCTTTATTCAGACTAGTATCAGGCATTCAGCAGCCAGCAAACTGCCTGGGAATCTTTTCATCCCATTTCAGAGGGATGAAATTAAAAATCTCATTTCACAGCCTTTTCCCCCCTCCATATTTAGAGAGGCTACAGCTAAATTTGTTACTCAAAATCTGCCATTTATTCTTCATTTACATTTCTCTTTGCTTTCAGAAGTGGCTAACCAACCCACCACTGTTAACCAAAACTAAGTGACACCAGACCAGTAGGCTTGGTCTCAGGATTTTAAACTGATGGAGCTAGCTCTGCACCCCTATCTTAAAGGAGAATGTTCCAGACTGACTGATGACAGCAGCACTTCAATCCTCATGGGAATTAGGACTATCAGCAAACATGTTTCTTATTTGTTGCCTTTAAGGATGCGATTAACCTCAAATGATGGGAAATTTCTCCTTAGGCTAAGGCTAATGAGTAGACTCTTCAAAGAGGCAGTAGAATCTCCCCCAGGGAAAATCAAGTCACAGAAGTCTAAGCCATTAGTTCACCATTTGTTTGGCATCACTCCTACAACTTGGTGATCACACAGCAAGTTACAGACCTTGTTTAAGCCAAGGCCTTGCACTTCTACAGAAAATTCACTTCTATGGCATGAGTGACACTGGATTTCAATCAGGGCTTCGGGGCCAGTGCTGTGTGCTAGAGGGGAAGGTCAGGGCCACGGTAGCCATAGGAACACTGGTGGGCTGAACAGAGCAACGATTCCCGCTGGTTTTCCTTTCTTCTTTCTGGTTTCAAGTAGAGCAGATCTCCAAAAGAGCACTCCAAAATATTTTGTTTATTTTGCACAATTGATTCCAACGCAGATCTGGAAACCCCAATTATAGCTGTGGCCCTGGCTAACGGAATACTTTAACAGCCTCTTTTAACTGCATTTTTACTTTATCTCCTTCAAGATTTACTTTTTTTTCCCCTCTGAAAAATTCCCATTACTCAAAAATATGTCTTTAAAATATGCCAAGCACCACATGCTGAACTATTTTGGTTTAGTAATACGACAATACAGCACTATCATTACTCAACTGTATTAGTGATGGCATCAAATTTGGATTTACTTTGCTTTCACCTCCAGAATCTAGTTACAGCCAGTAAAAAAAGCTACTTACATCACCTTCTAAGCCAGCAATCACATATCATCCCCAAGCCCATGATTCTGCCCCAGTGCCTGAAGATAGGCACATACCAATTTCTTCTTTGGTACTTACAGTTCAGCAACTTCCTGCTCCTCCTCCCAAGCCTCTTTGTGTGTCAGCTGGCTGCTTCCTGTGCTTTTGCATGTCCATATGCGTTCACTGTACCTCTCCAAACGTGCTTCGTATTCTCTGTAGAAGTGGCAGCTCAGGAAAACAGGATTTATGCAGTGGAGAACATGATCACAACGCCACAAGAAAACCAAATTCCTTTAAATCCTTAATACTGGACTACATCAAGGCTGAGGACTGCTGTCATACAGTTTGACCCTGTGCCTGCCACGGAGATGATGCTTACATCAGACAGGTTTTCAGACCAGGATGCCCTAAAGCTCTCTGCACTGAAATGCCCATCCTGTTCATCAAGCATACAGAAGGTAACACACTGTTGTCAATTCAGCTGAACTTCACAAGAGGAACACATACGGCTGAATGTCCTGTGGCATTGCTAAGTTACTTCCCAGTTTTCCAGGCTGACTGATCAGAAAAAGCATGAACAATATCACAGGCCCGTGCAGGAGTTATGGCATGGACTGCTGCTAAACGCCTGACAATAACAAGAAACTACTACTACGAATGCCTGAGGGCAGTGTTACAAACACTAGGTGCAAGATACCACCCTACCCAGCACCAAATCCTTTGAGGAAAAAACACAAGGGCTTTGTAACTGAAATCACATGGAAGGTCACCTTTGCTCTGGCTTCCAATAAAAGCAGCCTCCTTCACCAGCACAACATGAGGACCCTTCTCAGCAGCTACATAACCTACTGCCCATACCACAGCAGCCCTAAGGTTGAGTTTCTCTGGCCATTCAGATTAATACCCATTAATGCAAACAGCAACATGAATGACAGCAGTAGCTACTGAGCTTTAAGTGTCCAGGGCTATGCTCTGGCCATTCTACCAGGCACAGTTATCAGAAAAGCCAGAACAGTATAAATCCACACCAATTTACCCAGCAGCCACCTACTCAAGTCACCATATGCTTACCAAGAGTAATTTAAGTGGAGAAACCATGGGAGAAGCAAGAGCAGCATTCTTCCCCTCTCCTGCAGTGCACTCACCAGCAGAGAAGCAGACATGGTGCACAAACCATGCCTGTAACAGAGCAGTGGCTCAGCCCGGCACAAGTGCTAATTATGAGTGTGGGAATGAGCAGATTGCTCCACGCTCCTGTGAAGGCAGAGCCACAAACTGCTCGCTGTGTCTCACATACAGAATCAGAGAATGGTTTGAGGTGTAAAGGACCTTAAGATCATCCAGATCCAGCCCCCCTGCCATGGGCAGGGACACCTCACACTGAACCATGTCACTCAAGGCTCTGTCCAACCTGGGCTTGAACTCCGTTGGAAATTGAGCATTTACCACTTATTTGGGCAACCCGTGCCAGTGCCTCACCACCCTCACAAGGAAGAACTTCTTCCGTATGTCCAACCTGAACTTCCCCTTTTCCAGTCTGAATCCATTACCCCTTGTCCTGTCACTACAGTTCCTAATGAAGAGTCCCTTCTTAGCATCCCTATAGGCCCCCTTCAGATACTGGAAGGCTGCTATGAGGTCTCCACGCAGCCTTCTCTTCTCCAGGCTGAACAGCCCCAACTTTCTCAGCTTATCTTCATATAGGACGTACTCCAGGCCCTGATCATCCTCGTGGCTTCCTCTGGACTTGCTTCAACAGCTTCATGTCCTTCTTACGTTGAGGACACCAGACCTGCAGCACACAGTGCTGCAAGTGGGGTCACAGGAGAGCAGAGTAGATGGGCAGGATCACTTATGTCTTTCAAAAAATTAAAAAATCCCACCAAAATTAGTTGCACTAGAATTCCTATTTGGAAATTACAACTCCAAAAAGCCAATTTTCCTTGATATTTCCTCACAGCCCCTCAGGAAAGCACAGTAAGGTACAGAAGCTATACTGTGGACCCTGATATCTTCATAGCAACTGATGCTGCACAAGACCATAATCCAGGAGCAGACCTACCTCTGGAGGAGGCTGTACTGATGGAGCATTCCCTCATTCTGGAGCAGGTCTTAAAACCAAGGAGAAACCCTGTGGCACCCCAACTTACTTTGCTCATGGAGTGTGCTGCTCATCAGCAACCTGACAAGTCATCACCCATGAAGCCTCGAGCTCTCTGGCCAATCCTTACCCCTCTGGGAGCTTTAAAGATGCTTAAAGTCTCCCTAGAAACACCCTAGATGTGCTGCAGGGCAGGAAGTGCATCGTGGTGGTAGGGTGATGGCAAGGAGTACCCACAGCTCAGAGAGGAACCCATCTGCACAGCGCCACTGACCAGCCCAGAGGTGTGTTTTTAATGAGTCTCTGTAGCGAGGCTGAGCGAGGAGGCAAAATAAATAAATACCCAACAAAACCCCAGGAGTCCCCCCTGTAATTACAGCAATTAACCACTTTCATAATGACTAAACTGCAATCATAATGCTGCTCCTTCCTATGGCTTTCCCACAAAAAGAACAGTTAAAAGCAAATTCAACCCTCACAGCAAACAGGAGCGTAGACACACAGAACGGTGGTCTTCATCCTTTAGCCCCACCTCACTCCTTCTGCATGTCTGGGGACACCACCAATCTATCTGGAGGGCTCACAGCTGCTACAACAGGAGTGCAGGAGGAAACACACTTCCTGAGGGTTGGGATGCCGCTGCCTTCACAGACTTGCAGTAGTCTTAACTACAAACAAACAGTTGAGATATGACTGGGAAATAAAATCATAGTCTTCTTCTCTTTTTCCAGTTTATCAGCTTTCTTCTCTCTAGACCTGTGAGGCAAGGAGAGCCAATAAATGCTGATCTTCAGCTGAAAAGGAACTGAAAGATACACTTCTTCCTAACATCACTTCCCAAACTGACAGTACTTTCCCCTCCTTGTGCACATCACTGAGAACAAGCTTAACCGCCCTATACCAGGGCCCAGGGCCCATAGTTTTCAGACCAACGCCAAACTCAAAAGCCTCAGGTACAGCAACTTCCCTTTCCAGCTGAGCTCTTCCTCTCACATGCAATTCAATTCCACCTACAGCTGGTCTGACATCAACCCTGAACACATTCCTTACCCTTGCTTCAGAGTCATGCCTACAATGCTCATCCTGCTCTGGGCTCTGCCATGAGCTCCCACACCAGGTTCTGCTCCAAAACCCTGGGGAAGCACAAAGCCAAAAGGCAGGAGGATGCTTCTGCAAAGTTTACTCTGGCTCAAACTTTCCACTCCACATGTGCTGTTTGTCCTTTCCACTTGGACTGGAAACAAACCCCAGAATGTTCAGACTGTTCAGCAGGTCTGACTCAGTACTATGGCTGGTGTGCCACAACCAACCCATCTCCACACACATTTGGAGCTGCCATTACCACAGAGTCCCAACACAGTAATAAATAACAAACCCTGGACACCAGCTTCTGAATGTTCCCTCCAAAGCCATCAGTAACACACTAAATTAAACAGCTGACTACCCGCATAACAGTTAACACATCACATCTGTTTGCATCACACTGAAGACCACTTAAGGCTGAAAGGCAGAAAACAAAGAATAAAAACAAGGGACCCTTTTAGGGAAAAAGGTCATGTTCAAAAGTAAACAAGCCAGCCACAACACAAGCAGCTATGAAGCAGATTTGAAGCTTACTTCTTCTTGGGTAACTGATCCTCTCCCAGAAGTGACTGTCAACTCCAAAATTGCTTTAGAACATCTCAATCATTTCCACCTAACCTAAGGCAGCAAACTTACCCAGAAGGCCAGCACTGTTCTAAGACACCACTCTATGGGGGGGTAGCAAAACTCCTCTAGAAGTGCAGAGCTTTGGTGCTGTCATCTCTCAGCCAGAGTTTAACTGGCTGGTACCACAACAGCCTCGAACCTATAGGCCACAAGTAGCCAAATTCCTTATGTTATCTGTGCTGCATTTCACACGGAACACTAAAGGCAGATGGCAAGCTTTTATCTGAGGAGGAAAGGAGGACAGCTTCCCCAGACGACACTGTCAGCTGAAGGAAAGCTTTGGCTGGAACAGTTCCTTCTCCAGGCTGGTTTGCTCTCAGAACCAACCATCTCCCTTGAGCCGGCAGCACTGTCTTCCAAATCACATCCAACAGAGAACACACACACTGCAGCAGCCCCACGCTGTTCACTACGGAACAAAAGCGGCGTCTGGCAGGCATCAGATGCTCAGTACACGTGCCACAGACAGGCTGCACAGGTGACGTGAACCTGACAAGGCCATACCCTGCATGAAGCATCTGCCTGACACCTCACCTACCACAGAGCAGATCCGACAGAGCTCCTACAAGAATGAGTCCACCTCCAACTGCTCAGTGACCCATCCGCCCACAGCCACGCAACCAACAAGGCTCGCACAGAGTCTGATCTGATAGGCCAAAGGCCCTACCAGGACACAGTGGGCTCTACACAAGATGGGTTCTCAGAAGATTTTGGGGGGATTTGGCAAAGGAAGCCACAGGAAGCTACAAAGAAATACAAAACTGAAACACCTGAGCTCTCATGACCATCTTATCACAGAATCCCAGACTGGTTTAGGATGGAAGGGCTTAAAGCCCAGCCAGCTCCAACCCCTGCCATGGGCAGGGACACCTTCCACTGGAGCAGGTTGCTCCAAGCCCCTGTGTCCACCCTGGCCTTGAACACTGCCAGGGATG
>JANRGW010026232.1:0-20195 GCA_024733675.1 Psilopsiagon aymara | reverse complement strand
TGGCTCTGTCTGAGTGCCTGCACTGACCACCGCCGGGCAGACAGAGCAGAGCTCCTAGTGAAAGCAGGGTCACTTGCATCACATTATTCACGGCTAATTGAGTTACCCGTATCTCAAAGGATGGAGATTTCACAGCCTCCTTGGGTGCCTGTTCCAGTGTATGACTACTTTCACTGTGAAAAACCTCATATAACTGGAATTTCCCCAGTGGCGTGATACCTTTAAAATACTTCTAGGTGTTGTAAACACCCAGTATTTATTATACAAGATCAATGTTCTCTTGGCTAAGTTCCAAAATTCAAATTACCTGAATCCCTGCAATTGTACATGGTTTGCCTATTACGCTTTTTTCTCAAAGAATGTCATTGAAACTTAAGAGTCAAGCCACTATGATTACCCCTACATGGCTACAGGATAAAAAATACTATATTTAGCAATGGCAGAATAGCTACCATAACTTTGCCTATGGTGAGATGAGGAAATAACGCTTAACAAAAGTACAACCAAATAGGAACTGAGCTGGCCCATACTGTAATGCTGTAATTCATCTTATCCAATTTAGACATCTAATAGCTTGATATTAAGTTATTAATGTAGATTCCATCGAAAGGCAAAAGAGAGAGACACAGATATATCAGGGTTACTCAACTGTCACCTCAAGCTACTTTCTTCCTGCAATTACAGAAAATGGTTTGACAACTGTAGCCAATGCAAGGAAATGCAATAGAATCTGTCATTAAAAAAATGACGATTCATTTTAGCAGCTACTGGCAACTGTTATATGATGGCTCTGTAAATTCTGTCTCTTCCTATTTTATAGATCTCTTTTTGACCTGAGAAAATCACTGAAAAGCTCAAATGAGCTGTTATAAGCCACTAATTCTTAATTTAATAACAATAATTATATGTTTTAGCAGCATCCTATAGCTAGATGTGGAGAATACATTATGAGATCTTTCAGGGTGACAGGAAATACGTAAGGTTCATTACAAAACCTACATTGCAGTTCATTACAGAACTTTGTCTTGTCTTCACCTAATAAATTCTGCTGAGATATTGTCTGGGGAAAGAACAGTTACAATCAGCAGAGATATGCTCCCAATCAATGTGTTCCATCAATGAGTAATGAGGTTACTAAGTAACCCATTCAGTAAATTATCTGCATTTCTACATCTTCCTTTTAGTATGTGGCTAATCAAATATGAAATCATTAGACAGAAGCATCTTCGCTAAAGCAAGAACATCTCCTTCGTGTGTAAAATACTCTGAGATAGTTTTCAGTTCTGAATCTTGTATCTAGTTTTATGAAGATGGGCCACTTTCTGACCATATTTATATGTCTTTTGCTACAAGCTGGCATTTCTGGATAAGTAACAACAGGGACAGTAAGGGATCAATTTAGTGTTAAAACCATGCCACATAGCTCCACTGACTACATGCCCTCAAATACTGTACCAGACAAATACCCTTTATAAAATGACCAAGACAATTTTCCCACTGATCTGATCAATGACAGCTGAAACTTTTGAGATCACTCTTAAAAAAATTATTTCAGACTTCTAAACTTCGAGGACATTAGTGATACATGCCTGATATGACACTCTTCTGTAAGAATAATGATAATGAAGCAGAAATACAGCTGTTTTTCAGTAGCTGGAGAGCTTCAGTGGTATAGTTCATTTTACAGTTTTGGTGCTTGTCATGGTTGAACCCCAGCCAGCAACTAAGCTCTACAGAGCCAGTCACTCACTCCTTCATGGTGCGATGGGAGAGAGAAATGGAAGAGTAAAAGTGAGAAAACTCATGGGTTGAGTTAAAGACAGTTGAGAAGGAAAGCAAAAGCTGTGCATACAAGCACAATTCATTCACCACTGCCCATGGGCAGGCAGGTGTTCAGCCATCCCTAGGAGAGCAGGGCTTCATCATGTGTGATGGTTACTTGGGAAAACAAACACCATCATCAGGGAAGGTCCCCATTTCTCTCTTCTCCCCACCAGCTTTACATGCTGAGCATGATGGTATGGACTATCTCTGTGGTCAGCTGGGGCTGGCTGTCCTGCCTGTGTCCCTTCCCAACTTCCGGTGCACCACCAGCCTACTTGCTGGTGGGGGTGGGGTGAGAAACAGAAAAAGTCTTGATGCTGTGTACGCACTGCTCAGCAGAAATGAAAACACCCCTGCATTGTAAACTGTGGCAGCACTAATCTAAGCCAGACCATACCAGCTACTATGAAGAAATCTATGCCAGTGAAAACCAGCACAGTGCTTTGTCTATCAGGAATACCCAACTGTATCCTGAAAAGACTGTGATTTGTTTTTTTCTTTAGATCTGTGTATTTGTGCAATTCCATACCTTTCCGATGAAACTGCAGCGATCCCAGCAGACATATGGACTTAAGCATTTCCGTTGTGTACATTTCTAAGCAACACTGTAACTGGATGTATAGTCTACAGATTTCAGGATGAATTTCACCATCTTCTGGGCTTCAGTAAAGAAGAAAAAAATTTGTTAGGAATAGGACTGGAAGGATGCGAGGGTCATGCTGTTGCAAGCAACCACATCATAATCTGCTTCATAAACCATTAAGCTATGTGTATATGATAAAAAAAAAAGGCTTATACCAAGCTTTATTTACAAAAATTCTTTAGCTCTATAAAGCTCTAGGCTTAAAACAGCTAAACTCGGGTTGTCTTTGGTAAAATTGCATGTCCTTATTTACTCCTCTGCTCATTTCTGGAAAAGGGTTAAATAAATGACTGATATCTTTTTCCTCTTTAAAAGCTTTAGAAAAGTATTTTCGGGTAGATTGAAGTGTTCTTTTGCCATCCAGTTTCAGTTACCCTTGGTCCTGGTGCAGAGGCAGGATATTGCAAGGCCACTTTCACAGTCACTGTTCAGTTACAAATCCTGGATCAGGCATAATCAATCCTACTCTGAAGACACTCATTAGGAAAAAGTCAGCTTTAGCCACTTAGTTCTACAGTTTCTGCCTGAATTTCTTCATGCTCCCCTGTGTTTAAATATTGCATGACAATTTTTTTCAGAAAAGTAGTAACTATCTTGAAAGCAAAAACTGAAATCCAGAGTTATCCTGCACCTTCAGTGTTTACGACACTAAGAAAATAATTTATACAGATCCAGGAATAAATTTGCATGTCTGGCTCTAAAATCAGACATTAAAACCCACTTTTGTAGTCTAAGACTGCAGCATGGGCACAAACATACTTTTTTATAAATGTAACTCTTTCTGTAAGTGCTAACAAACTGATTTATCCAGTCATACCCAAAAATTAGGTTTTCAGTGCTCCTTCTAAGGAGCAGTTAAGTGGCAAGATTGAAGAGTAGGTATTTCAGTCATTTCATGTTCAGACATTCCTGCTATTTGCTACACAGTGATGTTAAATGGTAAGCTAACCCTCAAAACTGCATTTTATAACAGCTAGAAGAACCTGCTTTTCTAAATAACCTGAACAAAACGCCATTTCTGATTACTGTTGCTAAGAGATAAAAAAATAAAATAAATTTCAGCATGCTTTCAGATTTCTAGACTATGAATAATGTAAGTGAAGCTTTCACGATAAAAAGATTGCTAACATTCTTTGCAGTGATTGAGTTTCCTGTGGTTAAATTGATGCTTCAAAAGACCCTCCTGCGTATGAGAGAAAAGTAGACTTTTGGATTTCCTTAAGAAAACCAAAGCAAATAAATGATTTGCTGATAAATTATCACAAGTAATAACTATATCTTAATAATTATTATAAATAAATTATTTGCTGATAAATTCTTCATAGCAACAATAGATTCTACGGCTAGAGTCAAATTTCTTAATACCAATTTAGGCCAAAGGTTTTGAAACCTACAGCAAGCAATGTTTATCTAAACTAATAATATAGGTTATTTCTTTCCAAAGGAAAGAGAGCATTATTTATACCCAGATCCAGGGTCCTTTCAAAATGTTATGCCCAGCAATTTGTCAAGATCAAAGCCCAAAACCTCTATTTTGAGGAAAATCTGATCAGTTTAGGCTGATACAACTTTCCTGAAGTTGAACTCAAATGAATACTGCATATTAAAACCTGATAATTCTTGATATTTGATATTCACCATTATTTGTAACAAAGACAAGCATACATTGCCTAGAAAGTGTGCAGCTTCTGCCACTGACTTCAGTGATACTAATGAAGAATATACCTAGTGATATCCTGGGTTAAGAATATAAGGCCAGCATAAGGTAGGCCCTGACGCATGTGGCTCAGAGAGCAGGAAAAAGAGCCACCTCAAAAAAATGCTTGATTCCAGGACTTGCCATAATCTGCCTTCACTGAGGAAGAAACTGTGGTTTTCCAAGGTCCTTAAGGGTTCCTGTCCCTCCAAATGATGTCAAAAATCAAATGAGACCATGAATGTTTTAATGAATTAGTGAAAACCTTCCAAAAATGAAAGAGCAACCTCAGCACTTCTGCAGCATATGAAAGAGGTCTACTGGTCCTCACACATGCCAATGAAAACTAAGAGAACTACAAATCACAGCAGTAGTAAACTGTACAATCAAGAATACTTAAACAAGGAAAAGGTGCAGTTAAAAAAAAAAAAAAGAAAAAAGGTAGGAAAAACTGAAGATTGAAATCATGCTGGTCTCAGTCAGCCCCAGCTACCAGCCCCTTACAAAGCAGACCTCATTTAAAAAGGCAGGAAATGACTGGGGTACAGATTACAATTACTGTGGTCCGTGTTATCTCAGGAACAACACCACACATGTGGTAATAAGTCTGCCCATCCTAGGAGCTTGATTTCTTTTGGCTAGACTATAAATGTGCATTTCTCTTAAGCCACACATATTTTTCTGCTTTTAAAGTGAAGGTTGTTGGAAAAGTATGCCATGCAAGATATGGTATTTCCTACATCTTATCATGAATACAGAATAAAGCTATGGTAGCAAAACAAAAAGGGTTCACCCTCAATACCCTGAAGACATCTTTTCAGATGCTTCCTGTCATATTTCTGCCTATTCTCAGTGATTCCAACCAAGAAAACATTTGATAGCCTTAAGACCCTGAATAATTTTCCTGAAAAATTAGCTACCTGACAGATTTTTTTGTTTATTCAGAGTCAAGTCCTTAACTGCATACGAAAACATGCATCTCCTAGAAATGGATCTGTGTTCAAATCCCACATTCTTTCCAAAGTATACAAACAAGTATTTTTAGTGACTGCATAAGCAGTAGTCTAACAAAATAAAGAATGCTAGCTCTGAAATACTGAAAATTATACTTAGAACACAATTTAGCATTACAACACACATATATACACACAAAATTGGTTTGAGATAAAATGAATTTGTTTTTTTAAAACTGTACTTCATTGCAGACTCCTCAAACACGTAGAAGTTCTTACAATATTTTATACTTTTTTACCTTGAATTAACTATGTAGTACCTTTTATCTTACATTAATCCAAAGTATCTAGTCCTGGTTTAAAAAGAGTTAAATCTCAACATTCTTTGCAGTTGTGTTTGCCATTTCTTTAATTTTTAACCAATCTATTTGTTATATGAATTGCAACTGTTAGATCTGTGATCTCTTAGCTGATTAGAAATGGACTGCTCTTTCTACATAAACAGTAACCATCAATTTAACAGCATTTCTTTTCAAATTGGCAGATGGCAGGAAGGGGTTTTAATGTAATCATATTTTTATTAATTAAATAAGATAAAAGACATATAATACAGATATCAATTAAATTTGTCTTATTATAAATCCGGAGCAGTTCTTCAAATGTAGGCTTATTTCTAAATCATACCAGTGTTTTCAAGATCAGCCTCTAGTCCTTCAGTTTGCAAATACTATTCTTAATGATCTCAACCTTTTTGGTAAAAGAGTTACTACAAAACTGCATGAACCCTAAAGCCGAATAGATTTCTGATGTTTGATATAGGAAGCAGTTCCAGGAATAAATGTAACCTTCCAGAATTCATCTAATCAAATACAGCATGAACCAGCAACTAGCCAAATAACCAAGAGTACAGCATACCACTTTTTCTTTCTCTGGAACAGTATTTTAAATTTCTGAACTTTCTCTAGCAGCTAAATTTAAGAACCATGTGGTATATATTTACATAATACATAATACTCTTGGAGGCTTTTACTATCCTGATTTATCTTACCTTTTTAGCTTACAGATTTTTTTACACCCCTTCATGTTACATACTCTTACATGTGCATTGAATACTACCCCCAAGTCCAGCATCATGGAATTCTTGCAGTAGATGCATCCTTTTTTCTTCATCGTCTGCATTACTTACTGTTGCAGCTCTTTCCCCGTGAGCACACATACAGTAATTTCCTTTGAGCTTTCCTTACCATCAGAGAGATTACAAAAACAATTTAGGAGTATAGAATTTCACTGAAGTTTCCATATTTGGCCTTCAGGTCCAAAATTTAGCTGTTCAAACTTATGGCTTATTTCATGCAACACATAAGTCCTGGAGCCCTACCAACATATATACACAAGCACATTCAGTCTCTGCTTCAGTTCCATAAACACTGATACTTTTCTTTCTGAGCAGGGTTTCCTCTGTCCTGAAGACAGTCACACAACTCTTTTTTAAATAGATTAATGTCATTGACTTGCCTATTCCACCTGCAGGGCATTGCTCCATAAATGTTCAGGTGCAAAGTGGAACCTGCAGAAAATAAAGCCACTACAGATAGTAACAGTGACCTTCTGCTCAGTCATGAGAGCTCTATCTGAGAGAGAGACACAGATTTACTCCACTCACACAAGTAAAGATGAATCTTTCTAGCTCTTCTGAAAGCTAGGATTCTTTAACTTAGGTTAATTATAGTGGTATGTCTATCACTAAGAGGAATTTGTTAACTTACATCATGAGAAGATAATTTCCTTGTAGCAGATTATGGTTGTCCTACTTTTTATCTGCATTGTTTCAAGTCTTAGAAATCCTTAGATATTTTAGAAATCATGGTCATTACCGGAACTTTATTTATAATTTTGAATCTATTTATTCCTCTCTAGCTCTCACTGGCAAAATGAGAGGGTCTGCACTCTGGTGTAAGAAAATGTCAGTTCTCTCATACAGGTACTGAATTTCTTAGAAGCAAAAATGGTGAAAAGCTTTTTTGTGAATGGTGAAAAGGTTTTTGTTCTTACTGACAGAATTCTTGATTGTGCAAATTAAGAAAGCAGCAATTATATACACAAGATGATTAGCTTATAGACTAATTCAAATTTATCAGTGGCTTCCTATTCACAAGTTGGAAGAGTAATCAGAAAGCACTGCAATAAGTATTTTCATTGACCTTTCTTTCTGTATTAATCTAATGTATTCTTGTGAACTATGTTTAGGAAGACCATGAGAATAAGAATTCGAAACATCTATGATATATGCATATTCATACCCATTCTTTGTTTTTTTCAAGAATATGGAGCAACTGTAATGGGACTGCAGGCAAAATTCTTGTCTCATTTGCAAATCCAAAGTAACAGCAGTGACATCCAAGAAAAATATTTTTAATTATCTGAAGTTATACAATAAGAATTATTTCCAGGCCACTACCCTCACTGATTTTCTCAAACTGTTCAATTAGTGTTTAATTGCGATAATGACCACAAGAATTCCCAGCTCGCAACCAAACAGTTCTCTCCTATGCATGTATATAGGCTTCATTTTCATCTCTGAAAGCCACATGCTCTGATGCTAGTGTACGTAAAGATTTCGTTTACAATCCCTGAAGTACATTCTGTGTAGTGGGCTTAAAATTTCCCTTTAAAGTGTCGTCAATTTCACTTCTTTCAGTAATTTTCTGTATGTTCAGCGTCATACCATGAGAAATGCTGAATGGTGGATTAGTACAGACATAATTTTCAGAATGATGATTATGATGTATTTATTATTAAATAGCTATATAACAAATTCATCTTTACAAATAAAAGTTCATGCAAACTTGTATTAGTAACCCCCAAAGTTAGCTACCTCTGTTTCAGTTAGTCCAGCTGCTTTCTGTATGAAGACCACCTACATATTCAAGAGAAATCTCACACAACACAGTCTCATTAGAGTACTACACTAAACTGTGTTCTCAGTGGAGCTGTTTAATAGCTTATGTGGAGCTAGACATACAAAAGCTAGCTCAGCACCAGCACGAGCCAAACACCAGTTCATCAGCAGCAGCTTCTAAGCACAGCTGCCACAAAGCTGTGAATAGGAATTGTGCTCACTTCATGCATCCATTGTGGAGCAGAAATTTTCTTGCTTCTCTCTACCCGCTTAGGTAAGATAAAGATGTACTGAGAACCTTTACAGGATTTGTATACGCAGTTTGTGGCTTCTTGGGCATACTTCATCTGACAGGTAAACTGCTGCCTTTCACAAGATGAATGCAATGAATGGCCCCTACAGGAAAGGAGGAAAGACAGAATTTATGGGATTCTATGGCTCTGAGAAAAACTCTCGACTTGCCAGTGAAGTGGCAAGACACAGATGTTCCAGTACATGAGGAAGGGGGAATGGTGAGATCAGTGTGCATGTGCTTGTGCCAATATTTTGAATGTAAGGTGAAGTTCATGGGTCCATACAAGCTGGCATATTGTTTAATATCTGTCAGACTTTACTCCTGTTTGGTCTTCACTAGAAAACAGTAGGCTTTGCTCTTCAAAGAGAATTCAGAGAATGGGTTCGTTCATATGAGACTTTGGTTTTGCTTTTAGTAATAAAACTGGTATGAACTGCCAGATGGTTAGCTTATTAATAACAACGATGACATTTCCCATCATGAGGACTGTAGGATTATTTATCTGACCCCAAACCACTTGCTGATATCTAGTCATTTGGCTCAGAATTTTATCTCTGATATATTATGCTGATAGCTGTACATTAATACTTTCAAATATCCTGGCCCTTTTTTTAAGTAGGAATTTCTGTAGTTGCCAATTGAAACTATACCACCAGCATGCCATAAAGGGTAAAAGTCTTTATTCAAATATATGAATACTACTCAGTTGATGAGAAACTCATGGTACCATGTGAGCCATACTTCCTCAGTTTGACAACTCTGAGATATATATGTATTAAAGGTACTTACAAGAAAGAAAATGCTGGTTTATTCCTTTATATAAAAGTAGTTTAAGTTATGCAGTTTCTCAGACTGCTATTAAAATTAAAATTATAAATTTTGTAAATACAACTTCAATAAATAGCATTACATTTTCACAATTTAACCACTGGTAAAACTGACGTTTTTCTTACCATAAATTCGTGCTTCTTAAAAATCAGGTCATGTTGTTCAACTAAGTATGTTAATGAAGCACTGACAAGAGGTGGAATTTACTTTTCCTTTTATTTCCCCAAGCTGATATTTAAACCAGAAACCATAGAGGGAGCTCTTATACCGACTACGTAGTCCCTGGTATACCCAAGAGGTGAATGCAACTCCTTGGATAGTCATTTTAAAACACAAGAATAAACATGACTAAAATGCAGCTCCTTAGTATGAAAAGGTAAAGAGTGAAATTCCATACTGTATGGCTAAACTTTCGGTTACAACTGAAAAACACCTTCAGGTTTTCCTGAATTCTCACAGCTGCTCAGCATTCATAGTTCCATTGAAAGAAATTAAACTAAAAGACTACTGAAAGTGACTTTTATGGTCTAATTCTGAATTTAACTCAAAAATTTTGGTCACACATTTATAACAGAGTAGCATTTTGCTATCAACAACATTTAAAAATACATATTGATGTATTATCTCTGGTTAAAAGCATAGCTAAGTTTTATGAAGAGCTTGATCCCCTTTTTTGTGAAAGTATTGTTTTGACAAATTCTATGCTTTACTCTAAGGAAAAGTATCATTTTTATGAATGGCATTAATAGTTCTAAATTATAACAAGCTGATGGAAAAATAGATTTTTTTAAACATATAATGAAGACTGTTTTCAAAAGATAAAGGAAATTAATCTTTGCCAAATCAGATGTGAAAATGAATTAATCAAATTCTGCCAGACACTCCATATATTCTCGTGAAAAGAAAGGTACATCAACACAAGAAGCTGTGGAAAATCACTGTCTGTAAACATTGCCCTGTAGATGGTCTCTTAATATCAGAAACACTGGAGTTTAGAAATATATAGCAGCTAAAATATGATCTGGAAATGATATCTACCTCAGACATTATGCTGCTTCTGCTAGAATAAAAACTGTGACAAATACAATGGAGTTACGCTTAATCCCCTTAGACACTGAGGGCAAGATGCCACTCTGATTTTGGCTCAAGCGCAACAGCTTACTAAAGCCTACTAAACTTGCCTCTAATTTTGTGCCTTAAACCCAGAATTTATTTCTTTATCACTTAACCATTCACCTCTGAAGGTAACAAAAGATTTGCTGACTCGTTTTGAAAAGAAGTACAAAAGTCATCCAATGACACTTTTCTTCTAAACAATCTTAGGAAAAAAAAATCCTTATTTGCTTTTCTCCAGTCTGTAGGGTTTTTTTATTGTTTTGAAGCAGTTACAACAGTGCTCCTAATAGTAGAAAACAGGTGATCACATGTTTAGTTAACATCTCCAAATACTCTGGTAAGGCTGATGGAGTCAATTGGGATATGATAACACAAGTGGACTAAAACCACAATGCAGTGACTCATATTGGAGAAATTTCTAATCACCAAGTTGATGGCAACTGAGATGTCCCCATGCTAGAGCAATTTAGCTACAACTGTTATAGTAGGAAATACACTTTTCTTATCTATTCAAGAAAACCTCACCTACTTCCATCGAAGTTACCTGACAAATGCATGTATGGTCTGCAAGATACAGCCATTTTGAATATCCTGTTGTTCCATTTCTCTCTTAGAAATACCCTCAAAATAAAAAAAAAAATATAGTGTAACTTATATTATTGAAGTCTTTTATTTTATATGTTGTAGCTCTAAAATTCTTTTGGAAACTCACTATATAGAATCACAGAATCATGGAATGGTTAGGGTTGGATAGATCATTTAGTTCCACATTCCTGTCATAGGCAGGGACGCCTCACAGTAAATCATATCGCTCAAAGCTCTGTCCAACCTGGCACTTGAACACAGGGATGGAGCATTCACCACTTCTTTGGGTAACCCATTCCAGTGCCTCATCAGCTTCATAGTAAAGAACATCTTCCTTATATCTAAGTGAACTTCCCCTGTTTGAGTTTAAGCTCATTGTCCCTTGTCCTGTTGCTACAGTCCTGATGAAGAGTCCCTCTCTGGCATCCTTTTAGGCCACCTTCAAATACTGGAAAAAAGTTTCAAACTGAAACAGGGGAAGCTGGAACTAGATGATCTCAATGTCCTTTCCAATCCTAACCATTCTATGATCTATGATATTCATAAAACCTTTTATTTTCAGCTTTCAGAATTATAGACTGGACTTTTCTAGACTTGTTCCATCAGAAGTGAATTTTAATGGCTGAATTAACTCAAGCTTGGGCAAGAACTACCAGGGAATTAGCCAAACTATTTCACTAGAGGACATCTCTGATTACAACCATTAGGTAAAACTACATAGATACGAGTAAACAGCACTACTAGAATAAACTTTCTTCAAACTCGCACCACTTCAGGTGAGACTACATGTACTGGGTGAGGGTGGCCAGGTTTTGCTAGTGATAGTGGTCACAGGTTAGCCTCTGTGTGAGGAGGTTAGGGGCTGCCCAGCGCTGAGCATGGCAGTTCCAGACAGGCAGTGCTGGCTCCCACAGCAGGATGCAGTTGATCCCACCAGCCAAGTATGAGGTACCTCATTGAAAACTTATTTTTACAAAGGGCAGGAAGCACCACAAGGAGAGAGGAAAAGGGAACAAAAAGAGTGAGAAACGAGGGAACATCATGCTCAGAGAACTGAGGAGGAGGCTCTCCACAGCAGAGCAGATCTCTGCAGCCTGCAGAGAGGTAAACACCCAAGCAGATGGATTTTCCTGAAGGAACTGTCACCTGTGGAGAGCCTGTACTGGAGCAGATTTTCCCAACAGGACTGCAGACAGTGGAGGAGCCCACGCTAGAGCAGAGGAAAAGGGTGAGGAAGAAGGAGAGCAAAGCAGAACTATTATGGACTAACTGTAATCCCCCCATTCCCTATCCCTCCTGCACTGCTCAGGGCAGAGGGCAGGTAGGGAAGTCTAGAGTGAAACAGCATGGGAAAGGGGCAGAAAAAGTGCTGGTTTAGTATTTGTCTTTTTGATTCCCATTTACTCAAATCAGTAATTATTTTTACTTTCATTGGCAATAAATTAGGTTAATCTTCCCCAGGTCAAGCCTGCCTTGCCTGGAACAACAGTTGGCAAGCAATGTTCCTGTCTTTACCGCCACCCGGCTTTCTCTTTCCTGTTCCGCCTGCTTTCTCCCTATGTCCTGCTGATGACTGAATGAGCAAGCAGTGGGGTGGGTGTTTGGCTGTTGGCCAAGGCTAAACCACTGCACTAGTTAAGCTTAAAATCCCCAACAGGTTACTAAGCACCCAGAATTCCAAGTGAAATTGTACATGTCTTTAATTATGCTTTTGAGTTATTATAAGATTAAAAAAAAAAATGAATGCAGGGCATTTCTGTATTTTTTGCAGAAAACAATTCTAAGCACCCTTTCCACTGTTCTCTTCAGCTGGCTGTCTCCTGCTTTTACTTTGAGGAAATCTGTAAGACTTCTTCAGTAGCCAAAGATAAGCTGAACAGAGCCTTTAATTAGCAGTTTCATTCTCTCATTATCAGACTCCCTGTTGAAAAGAGGTAGTGTCAAGTCAGCCTGGCTTAGCTCTAGCCCTAGCTGGTCAAAACACCTTGCAGTCTCACTGCCCCAGATTTATGTTATCAACTAATAGGTAAACCCAAATCATGACACAGACCTTCTCAAAAAGATCCATGCTAACCAAGGAGGCAGTCAGATTAGCTTTAGATGCACAATTTTTAAGTTTCCCAAAAAAATGCCTATGCAGCAACCCGCCTCGAAAGGATGTGCGAGTTCTTCTCAAATTTCTCTGATAAACCAGTAAACAGGTCTGTGCCAAGCCAACAGGCTCAAGCCCTGCGTACTTACATATCGCCTCTTACAATTTGACCCTTAACAGCTGAAACTCATGCTGCCTACAAAATTCCCCTTTGATTTTAGTTAAGGTTCTAAGTTCTTTAAAATGTCCCTCAATCAGAGACTACTCACCAGTAAATTATTTATAAACTATCTTTCAAAGTCCGCAAAACTTAAATGGTAAGAATTCGTACCTACACCTCCGTGCAGTTCCTGTGGTTAATAGCTGGAAAGAGAATGTTTGAAAACTACTAAAACCAAGTATCTCATGGTGTGATGACCTATGATATTTGTTGTGATTTGTGTGGACAAACAAGCCAGACTTCCCAAAAATGCTTGAAAATGAACGAGATACTTTGGGTATTTGGTGCTGTAGGATTTGGGTCACAGCAAACCACTACCATACTGGATTTAGAAGCCATCTGCTGTTGAGGATCCATAGGACACTAAATCAAATTACTGCTTTGATTGGACACATCTCTTTTTAATGTCTCTAATACCTACTTTGAATATAAATTCCAGTAGAATTCCCCCACCCACCCTTAATAAAAAAAATAAAAAAGCAGACTATAAGCATTTGTGTGACCTGGATGCCTGCTACCTGTTTGTAACTTAGTGCTCTGGTTTTCCATAGTCCAAAATGAGAAAAACAGAGCAGATGTGAAGAGATGATAAAATGAGAAGTGGTAAGGAACAATGTATTTGCATTTCCTCAAAACTAGGACAAAACACTTTGTGCTAAGGACCAATGCCTCTCCAGGATTTGGGTAAGAGTTATATCACCTTAACAATTACTGAAAAGGTCAGTATGTTTTCATAATTTTTTTTCCTGTTAGTCTAACGATGTCACTGCTACAATTTTAAATGGGAAGGAAAACAGTGCACCAAGGAGATCATTACTAGGTTGCTCAGAGTAAGGTAGAATTTGGGATTTCAGATGTATCAAATGCTTCTAGGAATACTCTGAATAGGTCATTCCCATGCCATGGTGTATCTTTCTATCTTTTTAAAAACAAATATCCAAACACATCCATATGGAAGTTTTTTCCAAGTGAAAAAAAAAAAAAGTGATACGGTGTCAGTAGAAGTATGTCGCACAGTCCCACCAGATATTTCACAGATCAAATCTGTACGAATAGCTAAAAATCACAGCTGAGAGACCGCGAGAAAGCTCGCATGTGTCAAAAAAGAGGAGTGAAAAAAAAGATACAGATTAGCTTTCTGAATTTAATTCCCATGTAGAGAAAGAAATTTTAAAAACCATCTGTTGAAAAAATGTGTTCAGGAAGAAGTATTTCAGCATAAAGAACTCAATTTTTTCTCTTCAGATTTTTGAATCCTGCTCTACTCTCCCCTTGACGTTGTGAACTGGTGTTGGCTTTTTTTTTCTTTCCTGAAATGACTATTTATGTTTAGGAAGCAAGGATGCCTCCAGAAAGTCTTCCTTGGGCATCCAGTATTCTGCATGAGCAGCTGCACAGACATAATACTAATTTCCACCTGTGGAAATCACATCTGGGGTTCTTCAACCTGCATGACAGGACTGCTTCCTCAGCACAAGGCCTCACTTTGCTCAGCCTCTGCAAAAGGGCTATGGTTGCAGTTGTCATACTATTCCCATAGTACCAATCCCTGTACTTCTGGATGGGTAAATTTTTGGGGGTGTAAATGCATATGGGTAGATAGCTCTGCTTCACCAAAATCAGAGCTCCAGAACTTAGGGGAATAATTTTGCCACTTAAGTATTCGCCGTTCTGACAAGGTTACCAACAGTGCATTTGTAATGATCACTCTTGCCATGTCAGACAGATATATGAAGTGTCAACTTTTCTTTGCTCACTCAATAAATACAAACTTCCTTTCTTCTGCAATGGGAAAGCAGTTTCTTCAACAACATCGAGCACATAATTTAATATGTTTTGACCGTATTTGAATTCTTATGGCAAATCTGCTGGCAGGAAACATTCATGCAGGAAACATTCATATAAAAGATAAGAATAGCAAGGTAAAAATGGAACATAAGAGAGGAAAGAAGTGAAAATAAATTAAATTAAAATAAATGAAAATAAAACAGTGAATAATTGTTCATATACAAACAACTAAGTACATTATTTCTCTATATTTAAAATTACATAGTAAATCAAAATGTACATCTGCAAGTGTATCCAGCAAAGAGGAGATAACATTAAATAACAGCCAGCACTTCAGGATATGTTTATTTATGAACATGAATATGAACTTCATTTAATTGACAGTACTGGAAGGTTTCCTGATAAATAATTCTTAATTTAATGCTTTGTTCATACAAGACTTTAATACCCAGAAAATTGTTTCAAATATTTAACTGCATTTTTACATATATATAACAAATATTTAACCACAAAACAACTAGAAAAATTCAAACAGATTTTACACACCTTACAATAAATTTGTATGTGATTGGAATTTTCCCTGTATAACCCTTAGTCAGAGACTGACCTTGCAAGTTCCTGATGATGCTTTTGAGAGCAGTTATCCATTATTGTTTGGTACTCAGCATCTTACCAAGAGCACCATACACTGAAATTCACAACAAATGAAGTCTTTTCTTAGATAAATGAAGAAATCTAGCACTTGAGGGGGCATGACAAAATATGGGTCACTTCATTGCATGGTCCTGCACAATTACCTTAGCAACTGCACTGGCTGATTCCAGTGAGGGGCACAGAATCAAAATTGGGTGGTTTTGTAGTTTTTTTTCTAATTAAAGTGTTTCAGAATGTTGAGAACTACTGAGAATTAGTAAAAATGTTACTGTTAAGAGGAAAATTTCAGTCCAAACTTTAGAAAGGATTTAATAAATCAGAATACTTATGAAATAAAACAGTATATGTGGAATTCTAACAGCCCATGTTGCAAATCTTTTTCTAATGCACAACTTAATTATTTCATGTTCTCACTTCCTTTGAGATATATGAATATATTGCTAAGCTAGTCTGGATTTATAAGATTTAGTGAGATTCAGAAGTAATTTTCTGGACACACTATAATCAAAGCTGTACAGAACCAAGATAAACAGTGTCTAACACTAAAAATTGCAGCCATGTGGGATTTCTTAATCAAACAGTATTTAAGAAAATTATCAGGAAAGAAGCATTTAAAACTCATGACTAAATTCTCAGCTTTGGCACCTTCTCTGTTTCAGCATAAACCTACAGAAGAAAATTACTGAAATCTGCCAGTGAGACAGATGTTAAAGCAGTGGGCCTCAAGGTGACATAAAGGCGCTCTTCTTGACTATCTTTGTTACAGATCATCCAGCTACAACTTTTAATCACACCTGTTGTCCTAAGTATGAAGCTTCAATATACTTTTTAGCTAGCAAATAATTTTTTTCCCAAACCTTGCCAAGAAAGAAATTTTATCTCAGAAAAACTGAAATGAAAAAAATATATATATAAAAATTTGGATAAATCTAACATTAATTTTGAACCATGTAGGCTTCTCTGAAGGACATGCAACTGTTGGAACAAGTCCAAAGGAGGGCCACGAGGATGATCAGGGGACTGGAGCACGTCCTGTATGAAGATAGGATGAGAAAGTTGGGTCTGTTCAGCCTGGAGAAGAGAAGGCTCTGTGGAGACCTCATAGCAGCCTTTCAGTACCTGAAGGGGGCCTATAGGGATGCTGGGTAGGGACTCTTCATTAGGGACTGTAGTGAGAGGACAAGGAGTAAAGGGTTCAAACTTAAACAGGGGAAGTTTAGATTGGATATGAGGAAGAAATTCTTTAGAGTAAGGGTGGTGAGGCACTGGAATGGGTTGTCCAGGGAAGTTGTGAATGCTCCATCCCCAGTGGTGCTCAAGGCCAGGTAGGACAGAGCCTTGGGTGGCATGGTTTAGTGTGAGGTGTCCCTTCCTATGGCAGGGACGTTGGAACTAGATGATCTTAACGTCCTTTCCAACCCTAACTATTCTATGATTCTATCTAACAGCTGGATCCTCTGGCTGATTAGTCTCTGAAAAAATTGCTTTCACAGAAGTCTGAAAAGCTTTTTATGTCAAATGCGATAACACGTATTCTGATGGAAGGACAAAATGGGGCAAGAGAAGGGCACGAAGTTACAGAATACTTGCACAAACACCAAACGGTCTGAACAAGGTCAGCTTTGATTCTGCAGCATTTCTAAAGGGACCCTGCCAGTGTAATTCAGGCTCCAAAGTTCACAGGCTGTGAATGTTGTTTTCCTTCAATTTCTGATGTAAAAAGTTTCTATACCTTAAAATAGTAGTGTGAAATGCGGTTATTTCAAGCACTGCTACAGAAAAATAGGCTTACCAATGGCTAGATTACTTCATTATTCCCTACTTAGATTTAGAAAAATAACCCCCCTGGAATCTAACTGTAGTGAAATGCTGCACGTGCACAGCAGAGGATTCCATTGAAGGACTTCAAATACCGCAACACTTTACTATTTAGTTTCCTCTTCCAGGCTGAAGCTTGGGACCCAGAATGGAGTGCTGAATGCAGAAGACAGGTTGAAACAGAAGCCAAATCACCCTAAATCTTCAGCCTACTTCAACTCTACACCAAGGTACTGTGCAGTTAAATTTACAGTTCACCAAATTGAAGCTGCAGAATGCTGAAGAATACTCAGCCTTTATGTGAGTTCTGAAACACTTTTCCATCTTTGTGAGATTTATCTGCTTAAGCACAGAGAATACCACGGAAGAAATGACTCGAACACAAGTTCTGCTTAACACCAAGGAAGCTCTTTAACAGACTTCTTCACTTGCACCAGCACTGCTTGAAACCCAAGTACAGTGCAGACTTGTGCACCATTTTGCTCCCTTGTGCATAATACTCTGTGCTCTGGGTAGAGATGGTGGCAATGTATTTCTTTCTTCCTGCAGTTACAGTTTCATGTCTCAATGGATGAGCCATGCTGCTCTGTATCTCCCAGGGAATATGCTGTTTTTTGTGGTGATCCTTGAGCATCTGAGCACGAGGCAGACTCCCGGGCTGCTGAGCTGAGACACAGGTTCTTCTGTTAGAGAACCCTTCACATAAGCAGAAGTGCTGCACTGGCAAGTTCTGCGAATGTGCAGTTGAGTGTAAGATGGATTAAAGGGTCAAAACAAGCGACTGACAAAGATGCTGCCAGTTCTACTTTTAGCTCCCACATTCCCCTGACTGTAGTCAGAACATTCTTCTAGGAAGTGGGTGCAAGTGGTCTAGAAATTAAGTTGATCCACTTTAAACTTCGGTTTAAAAGAAAGTAGCAGGTGTCACTGCTTTTTTGTGAAGAGTCCAAATGGCCAGTGTGTGTCAGGCTCTGAGGATGTGCAGACAGCACTTCTGGGATGAAGGTCATCAGAGTCTGGACAAGCAAGAACGCCTCACTTCTGCTTGCTGATTAGGTTTACTGTTAAGCAAGGCTCTAAGCTTTTTAGCTTTGTCAGAACTAAGCTATACTGTGTCACTATGGATGTAGAACATCCAGAGTTTTCAGAATAGCTGTTTTGGACACAGGGAAGTAAATT
The DNA here is from genome assembly GCA_024733675.1 of Psilopsiagon aymara. Classification (NCBI taxonomy): domain Eukaryota; kingdom Metazoa; phylum Chordata; class Aves; order Psittaciformes; family Psittacidae; genus Psilopsiagon; species Psilopsiagon aymara. Next base: position 1,605 of record JANRGW010026232.1, on the reverse strand, counting down.
CACTTTCAGGCATGTTTGCCCTTCATGGCAGCCCTATAAGGCATCCAGTTATAAAAGACAGCTCTAGAAAGGGAGATACGAATACCTTGTTTTTTCAAATACCAACTACCTATTACAGCACAGTTCCGAAGACGAAGGTACAAAGGAAAAACGTGTCTTTGGAGGTTAGCTATTTTGAGAACTCTAGCTTAAGTAAGTAACCTTGTTTCCTCCTCCATTATTTGCTTTCTGAATTTGCCTATTAGAACTTGAGACAGCCAACTTAAATGATTTCTTTTTCAACTTGCAGCTTAAATAAACAGATTCATTCTCAACAACAGAATCCACCTTAACTCAGTGCCACATAAAATGGTTTTAGCTTTTCAATGTCCCTTTCCATCATTCATTTTAGATGCTCAGGACTGGTATAATCAGAGAGAAATTTAAAAGGAATCTAATGAAAATAATGTATGTGTATCTTACACTCTTAAGAAGCAAGCTATGTCATACTTACCACACTATTGTGTGCTAGTTTGTCTATAAACAGTAAGTTCACAAAATATCCATGTATGAGCTTAATTCCCCAAACATTTCCATGCAGACCAACTCCCATTAGTCAAAACCAGGATGTGAGTCACTAGAACAGGTGCCATCTCTGATACAAAGCAGAAAGAGCAGAGTAACCTCATGACTAAGAAATCAGTGAAGATATTCTTTAGTGTAACAATCACAGTCAAAATTTGCCCCTAGAATTTAATATGGTCAAAATCACAACATAATTGTAAGAATTTAATAAAGTTACAGTAATGTTTATAGAAACTGAATGTAAAGGTTGAGGGAAAACAACACTTCGTAAGAATGCGCTGGTATGAATTCATTCCAGATCCCCAAATCTCTTCTTTGGAGGGAGACAAAGATCTCCCCAACTTTTCTCATTTTGGACAGTCCCAGTTAAGTCATCAAGAAAACCTACTGAGTAAGGTACTGTTCAATGCTTGCAAGAATTGTGGGATACGCCCTGCCAGACTGGAAAAACTTACTGAGATGGTTTTAGTATACACATGTTAGTGCAAAGGGAAGTTTCATATTTCCAACAGTTTTCAGAAGTGGAGAATCTCAACAGTTGGTATTTTCTTTATAGGATTTTTAAGATTAAATTTGTAAGATCTTACTCTTTCAAATATATGCAGTATTTCAGCAAAAAACCATCCTGCATTAATTCAGGGGGCATTAACACGTGCAACAGTATTGAATCTTGCAATGAATGTGACTGCTTACTTTGTTTTCTTACGTATCACCACATTATGTTAAATACTTAATTATACTCTCACCAGGCCACACTCTGGTTAACATGGTGCAACCTCTATGAAGCATTTACTTTATTCTTAACTTTCATCTTGTTCAACGTCTTTGCTGGTGACATGGACAGTGGGATTGAGTGCGCCCTCAGCAAGTTTGCCGATGACACCAAGCTGGGTCTTTCGGCTGACACACTAGAGGGAAGGAATGCTGTCCAGAGGGACCTTGACATGCTTGAGGTGGGCTGATGCTAACCTCATGAAGTTTAACCATGTCAAGTGCAAGGTCCTACACCTGGGTTGGAGCAATCCCAGGCACAGCTACAGG